>VMBQ01002154.1:9603-97121 GCA_007657795.1 Dreissena rostriformis
GTAAAAAGTTAGTTTCCATCCCTGTTAATATCAAAGATCTATTAAAAAAAATTGGTCTGAATGGATGTTTCCAATCTTTATATATTGATAGATCTTTGTTAATATCTCCGGCACTATTTACGCTAAAATCACAACGTTTACTTCAGACTTAAGATATTTCTTTATCTTTATAATTATCCTTGAATAATTTTATTCCATAAAGAAATAATTAAATTTTATACAAAGGCATTCCTGAAAGGTATGCTTAAAAATGCCAACTCGGCCTTTAACATTACGTGTTGTCACTGAATATTGTTGCTGAGACACATATTTTATAAATTTATCGTGTATATTTTGTATTTAAGTTATATTGATTTACGATGTGATACATATCGACACTTGGGTTCATATTTCACTTGTTTTCAATCCTACTGTGCGAAGTCAGAAATTACTTTTTATTGGAATAAAGCAGGTGTACACTATGATCACGTTGTAATCTGCCTAATTCTTCAGTACCGTTTTCAGTAGCGGGTGATGTAATAGCCAATATGGCGGCGGTCAATTTATCTATTCTGGGATTGTCTATACACATTATTTTATGTTGCGTTAATAGGAATAACAACATAACATAACATACAAATGGTCATTTAAGAATACACATATAAATAAACACAATCAATTGCAAGAATACGTAAATTATATCGAAGCGGTAATGCAATTTATTAAACAACATTATTTAGAATCGTATTTCTTATAACAAAAGTTCTTTTATACATGTGTATTAACATACATATGAAATAACTGATTTGTCACATGAAACTAATGACATGTAGAATTTATATACAGATGGGTTTATATAAAATATACGGCTAATATATTTTTTCTCACATCAGACGATCGGTGTAACAACGGCATATACATATAAAGTGTTATTCGTCTTCTAAATCGAAGTCATTACAACATAAACAATAACATTCATTTCGTGGTTTGTTATTTTGAGCGTATTTGCCATTTTTGATTTTCAACGGTCCTGTAGAGACTCTTAATCTTACAAAAATAGGCGTAGACGTCTAGGAAGCAAATCTACATATTCTACATATTCCAATGAGGTTTTCAAAACTGTATACATATAACAGAACTGTTATTCATTTTACCATACCACTCTTGTTTAAAAGTGTCAAAAAGTCTACATTTGAACTCACTAATACATCTTTTAACTTGCACAACGTTTGGATATGGATTTATAAAAACAATACCAAATCCCAAATTATTTAACATGTTCTTGATATTCGAGACCCACATTGTTTAACCTTATTACAACCATTTAAAGCTTGTTTGTAGACAATTTGCATTATAATATTTATTTTTTTTAGAATGTTAAACCTATATTTTAGAATTTTGACAAACCTGTTTTCAAACAATAATTATTGATATCTACCAAATTCACCATAAACAGCAACATTACATGTATTCATTTTAACCTGTAGCAATCGTTTGCAAAATTGTAAATGTATGCGTTCAATATCATCTGAGAAACCCCATACTTCTGAAGCATAATTAAATATAGAACCCACAAAGGAGTCAAACAACTGGTAAAGTGTTTTTGGCTCAATGTCATTGCATTGAAACAATAATGTATTCATAGCCTGAAGGGCTTTACCAATCGAATGTTACTGGTTTAATTTAAAACTTCCAATATAATTCAGTTGACACTGTGCCTAAATAGTTAAAGTTATTGAGCACTTCAAAATCAGTACCATCGTATGTCCAGTTTTATTTTTATTTTAATCCATCCCTCTTCCGAAATACCATTTTTTTGCGGTGTTAACATTTAGCCCCCCCTCCAGGAATTGCAATATATATATATACGTTTTAGCATAATAGTTAAAAGGACATTTATTTCTGATATATATTCAATCATTCAGAAAAGGATATGCAACAACGGTGGACATTTAATGGACATAAAAAAAGGTTAAATATAAATCCCTACATTAACTAGATTTACTACATTATAATAAAATATATCTTCAATAGCAAACACGATCAACGATTGAAATGTAGCGATTATATCAATCATGAGATTTACATAATAAACAAAAGAACGAGAAAAGTAAACAATAAATACAAACGAGTTAATTATTATGTATCTACTTATCCGTGTAGTTCTTTCACTACTACATGTACTCAGCCATTGTCAGATGCATGCTGTTTTAGACCTTAAAATATTCGCCTCAAAGAAATCATGCAAGGTTGCATTACACACCTGTATTTCATTGCTGCCATAGAGACACAAGAGCAGCAATCCAGACTCTTTGCTGAAGCAAACACATGAAGGTGTACGGCTGACACCAAATCTGCTGTTCGAGTTTGCACGCAAAGACAACACGAGAAAAGTCTCGTTTGCTTTTAGTTTCGGTTATGAACAACCGGGTACATCGGCGAAATTATGATCGCGACTCTTGTTTAACAATGGACTAGAATTTTGATTTTTTTCCGTATCCGAGCCAGATATGTGTCTATGGATTCTATGGACAAAACGTTTGCCATAAACACTGAACGTTAAATAAAGGAAAACGGAACGTATTACCATGCTTAACGTATAAGTAAACGTCAGTCCACAAAAAATTGTGTTTCAATTAACTTTTAAAATAATACTTCACCGTTTCAAACAGTGAAAAAAAATCTGCAAATTATCGATTAAGTTCACTTTGCTTTTTGACATATCATGGCGAAATTCACAAGTTTGATCCTTTTAAAAATAATTGATCATCTCATCGGGAAAAGCATTAAATAAAAAGAAAAAAATATCTCGGTTTTCGGTAGTTTATCGGTTTTTTTTATCAATCATGATCATAGAAAATAATTTCGGAAAATACACTCTAAATGTTTCTTGTGCAAAGACTGTTAAAATATGGGCCTTGGCCAGTTATCTCGTACATTTTTGAAGTTTCACTTGAATATCTATAGTAAAGACAAATCTATGGAGTTTTTGCAAGAAAACATTAACAATAACGTACTACGTTCATATAGTAAAACTCGAATTATTCGACGAATAGTTGACCATTATACAAATATGAGTTATTTGTCAGCTGAAATGGAATTCACAATATGGGCCAATACAGCAAACACCTTGGACAAATAATATACATTTATGTGTGAAATGACCTACCACGGTAATTAATAATGTTTAAAAGGCATCAAACATAAACCAGCCAGCTCGATTATCATTCATTCACACTGTTTACTCAATTGTTCACTACTTGCACTACTGCATGCACTGATTCCGAGTCAGTTGCATGCTGTTTTAGACCTTCAAATATTTACGTAAAAGAGCTATCGCCCGGTTGTTTTAAACACGTGCATGGTGTCGCTCCTGCAGAGACCCACAAGCAGTATTCCCTTTTCTTTGCTGTAGCACACACATGTGGGAGTACCGCTGACAGCAAATCTTGCTAGTATCTCTTTACCTTCCGAGTCAAGCTGCACGACTTCCTTAGACCCATAACCATTACAACAAACAAGCACCTGCCCATTGGCGGTAACATGTACACCATCTGGTTGTCTAAGTTCGATTTCACCGGAATGGGGCTGAAGGGTTTCAGCCATTTTCAATGTGAGGCACTGGCTTCCAAACTGAAAGACAGCTGTGACGTATACAGTTGTGCCATCTGGGCTTACCGCACACTTACCAGCTGTAAAGAGGTAAAGGAAGAGTAATTATTATCGTACATGATGTATATACAGATACCAAATGCTTCATAACTGCACTGCGAGTGAAACAATAACTAAATGTCGTATTTAGATTAAATGCAATTAATAAGCAAATTTATGTATTAATTTGGCTCCATCGGAGGTAACAATATCTATATTTGTTTATTTATATTCTCTTACAAACTAAATGT
Organism: Dreissena rostriformis; assembly: GCA_007657795.1. NCBI lineage: Eukaryota > Metazoa > Mollusca > Bivalvia > Myida > Dreissenidae > Dreissena > Dreissena rostriformis. The sequence goes on from VMBQ01002154.1 coordinate 13,485, forward strand.
TGTATTAAGACTAAATGCAATTGATAATCTAATTTATTCATTAATTTGGATCCACGGGAAGTTACACTATCTTTATTTGTTTATTTATATAGTTCTCTTACAAACAATTTAATGCGTTGAAACATATTCCTTCAATAATATTATCACCATGGCATTCACATAATTATGTTGTATCAAATTATACACAAAACAAACAAAAATAGAGCAAAATTTTCCTTAGATCTCTTTATCATATGGCGGGGCCAGTCGCGAGCACATGGGCATGATTTAAACAATCTTTGTAAAGGACCACAATGTGATGCCACATACCAAATATAACGTGCTTTTTGGTTTCATAAAAGGTTTTAAACATTTATTTTGCTATTTAATAAAATATAAAATATTTCACCCCACATCCCAGGAAGGGCCAAGTCAGACATCAGAGACATGGTTTGAAGACATCCATTAGAGGGCAACCATGTGATGTTAGACGCCAAATATAAAGTCTCTCAGCTATGGTGTTTCAGAGAAGATTTGTTTAAGTCATGTCCCTATAAAAGTCTATATAAATCATCTGGCCCATTGCGGTTAACTAGTTTTGACCACATGGTCATGTTTTGATTAAACTTTGTAGAGGACCACTATACGATGTAACACACTCATTATTAAACCCCTACCCTCTCGTTTTCAGAGAAATAAAAATCAATTACTAAACACATCTTAATAATGTTCTGAACAGCTTTTGTGATTTATCCATAACTACTTTAGAAATCATCAATTGAAAACAAGGGCGGGGCGAATTTAAACCCCAGTGGTGCGCCTGGAACAAACTTGGTATAGACAAATTACCTTATATCGTTCATAACAAATACAAAACATCTGAGCATTGCGGTTTCGGGTGAAATAGTTTCATTTATCCACTATATACATAAAAGAGAAACAGGGCAAGGCCTTCTTTGACTCTAGTGACATAACTTGGTAGGGGAATATCATGATATCATGTTCCATTCCAAATAAGAATCTGGAGGTATTATTTTTTTCGAAGTTTTTCGTAACTACAAGTAAGGGAACAAGTTATCCCAAGGCAGGGCAAATTTTAACCCAATGAACATGATTTGAAAACAAGAGATGTGTTTGTCAGAAACGCAATGCTCCCTAATGCGCCGCTTTGAAAAAAAAGTCTGACCTTGAAGAATGACCTTGACCTTGACCTTTCACCACTCAAAATGTGCAGCTCCATGAGATACACATGCATGTCAAATATGAAGTTGCTATCTTCAATATTGCAAAAGTTATGACAAAACTTTAATATTTATTAAAGTTTTGGACAGACAGACAGACAGAATGACAGACAGACAGGCCAAAAACAATATACCCTCTTTTTTAAATAGGGGGGCATAAAAACATTGTACCGGACCACCAGAAGAGGACTACTAGACGATGTTACAGAGATTTTGTTCTTTTCATTTTAATAACATTCTAACCTTAGCGTTGGTGACCTACATATGCAATCGAACCAAACAATTTTATAAAGTTTAAAAGGGGGTCATGAAAAGTGTTAGTCCGTTTATGTTTGCTTAACATATGTGGGGTTCAGGACTAGTAGTCGCTTTGAGAAAAAGTTTACGTACTGACGGACTGAAGGACGTCGGACATCACGGTATCCTAAAAGCTCTACTTAAGCACATAGGCGCTATGTGCTCAGGTGAGCTAACAAGCAAACCCGAGGGTTAACCAATGACACTTACGGGTTAAGACAAGCAGACTTAATTGTACAGTTATTTACTATATTAGTGTATATAACTCATTTACTCCTTGGGGCGGGGCCGGTTTGGAGGCATTATCTGAACAAACGCTAAAGAGGACAACTTTAAGATAGTAAGCACCAAATAATAAACCCTGACCCTTGCGGCTTTAGAGATTTTTTAAGTTTTAGTTTTAAAATCTATTTTAAGCTCGGATGACATAAATATGCAGCTGACCGGAATGCTTTGACAAACTTGAAAAAGTGTCACTCAAGGATCGTTATTGTGAAGTTCCGTTTAAATCTTTTAAAGCCGTTTAGGGGTGATGCTGCTTGAATGACAAAATACGCTCGTCGGAAAGAAGGGGACATGTGAGCTAAACATCTTTGATTACATACCATGTTCAATGGATAGTTTCTGTTTCCGTCGTCCTGCAATATTATAGCGGTAGATTTCGTTGTAACCTGTAACAAATATATCGTCGTTGTGGTATCCAATACCGAGGCAGACGTGCTCTAATTTTATTATTCTTTCTATTGTCATGCGTTGGCTGTTAACTCGAATAAATTGGAGAACACCATAGTCGTCAAATATGACAGCCACGCTATATGCACTTAAATTGCACATTTGCTTCGGTGTGCTTGGAAAAATAAGATAAGACAAAACTTTCAACGAATCATCCAACAATTTAGCTTTCTTGTTTGAACTGTCTGCTATTATAAATTGGCTGTCTGCTAATTCACATATGCCAATTATCGTTGGTCTTTCGGATTCATTGGAACATTGGTCGTTTCTAATATCATGCTTGGTCATATCTGATACTTTAAGGACATGATTAGGTTTGTTCATGTATGTCTGAATTTTTCCAAGGCTACCCAATTCAAAAACTAATTGCAACATCGAGACCTCAGCGAGGAACCTGAAGTTAATTCCCCTGTTGTCCTTTCGTTCATAAAGAGAATCTGTTTCTTCGGTCAGGGCATCATATTTCTTACACAATATAAACGCTAGTTTCTTTTTATTCTTTGTTATACTTTCAAGACCTCGTTGGATAAGTTTATATCTTTGATTTATCTCCGTATGACGTTGAATTTCATTGTTGCAGGTTTCATTAATTCTTGTAAACATAGTTTTTAGTTCCGATGTTGAACACTGACCCAGTTTCTCAATTACATCTGTCATTTTCTTTTGGAACGACACGATTTCTAGAAGTGTGTCATCATAACTGGATTGAAGAGTCTCAAACTGCTTTTCCATATCAATGTGTTCCGAGTTAAACTTCTCACATTGAGCGAGAATGTTTTTAGGGAGTTCCTTAAAATCGTCGTCCACGTCAAATTCGTCTGCCTCTTCCCCGATACGAACTACTTGCTCACAGAGCCTGTAAGATGGTGAAAGAAGATATTTTAATGGAATATTATGTAAATATAGAGATAACAATTTACATTATGTTAAGTAGGTAGGGAATATGGTTGATAATGTTAGATAATGGGTAGGCAAGTAGGTAGATAAGAAGTTTAGAATTTAATTAAGACAGACGCAGTTATGTTTTATAGAGTCTAGGGCGCGTTATCGAATAAGTTTATTAAATGTAAATTGTCTGTATTAATTAGGTGTGTAAATTAGGATTTAAACAGGAATATTTTCAGTCCTGGTAATATTGTTGGTTGATATTTAAATTCTTATATTATATGCATAGCTTTAAAACTCGTGCGATAAAACTTAATAGTACGTATTAGTTTGTCGACACTTAGACTTTTTAATATGACACTCGAACACTTCAATTTTACATGAACACGTGGTAGGTTACTGAGAGAACATTGGGACAGATACAATAAACTGTTTTCAGCGGTTTTAGTATTAGTTTTAATACAACCATGAATAGAAATGATAGGAAGAATAAAGGGACAATGTTTTTCGATAAGTATGAAAACATGCAGTGAATTTTATTTAGAAACTCGTCGCTGTACATCTTATTATAAGATTGTTTAACCTAAGGGATTTCTAAATTCAAATTAGTAGAAACTTGATAATAAGAATATATGGTTTGTGCCGAGATAATCAGTTCAGCTGGTTCGTCATAAAAAATAATTCATTTACTAAGACTTATCAGGTAAATGTTCCCATCCTGGCACTAACCGTGTATTTCTTTGGTACTTTAACTTACCACCGTTACATACATTTGAGAGCTTTGTTATTTATTATACAAAACCACCGACTCAAAATCCCGTATCAGCGTGCTAATTGCAGTCGATTGGTGTATAACGGATAGCTAAGGACTTTGGGTCTCATTTCAACGTATTCACCATGCTTTCAGTAATTAAACCATTAAACCTTGAAAGACAAATGTCTTTCCTATTGAAACATGCCAGCGGTTTTTAATTTCCGACAAATATTATGTGTTTACAGCGTGAATTTCATGGTACACTGATTCAGTCATTGCCGGATCGCTTAGGCCTTTTTCGGATTAAATGTGTATCGTGTTATTTCTTGAAATTTCACCCAGCATTTGTATAAAATGTTGCAAGATATGCACATTTCCAGAAAGGAAATTATTTTCTTCGTTTAAGAAGACCGAGTCCATGGAAATCTCTGCACAATTGATGAAGTAATGGCTGTTCAAAGCGATGCACCCTATATTCGTGTCATTTTGAGTTGAATACATTGTTATGTATATAGATTTGATAGTGAGAAATATGTTTTCGTTATATTTTTATTATTTTTCAGTCAAAATGATGTTTTTACTAATTACTATCATAGCCAAACGCTAACCATACGTGTATTGGACAACTTCAATTGAGTTTATATTTAATTTGAGACAATCCCCACATTCCTGAATATGGGTCACCACATGTCCGTTATTCACTAAATCACGAGTTGCAGCTTTCATGTTTATTTTATATGGTACGCATCAATTTGGTTTCTGAGCATTCTTACTTTTGTAAAGGACACATTATACTAAAATATTACATCAATGGACATTATGTTTACAAAACAAAATCTGCAAAATTCAAGAAACCATACGTCTGCACTTTTCCTTTCGTCACCAAAAACGATGCGTACATAACGTAACCTTGTTTTGCTTTCGAAAAAAGAAACGGTTGTTAAAATTGACACACGTCAGTAAACACATCAATCGTCTGAACAATTATAGGCTTTTTGTATTCAATATATTGAACACTATAAATCTTAACATAAATACAAGTATTTTGCAAAAAACTTTGAACCTATCCGTTACTCACTAAAAACCGCTATATACCAATCTACTGTACGGGTAATGTCGGGTATGGCATAATTGTCTCCCTATAATAAGCAATATTGTATAATTTAAGTTGAAATATCATTAAACAAACGTTAATATACTGACAAAAATGTAGGAAATAGGAGTTTGAAATTAACTGTTAAAATGTACTCTGTCTATCCATATCTAAACTTTCTTAAAACATTTCGATAGATAACACATGCCAAACATCCGTTTTTCTGCGCATACTCTTTACAAGTTTAAGTGAAATTAAATAAATGGGGGCTTATTAAATTCGTTATGTGCATTGTTATATCCGTTTTTAACCATGTTTTAACATCTTCATACGAATGAGGCTTGTCTATGACATCTAGTTATGCAATTTTGAATTTATAGAATTTCGTGTCATAGAATTTACTGATATTGCAACTTTAAGGATATGACTAAACTACCACACTGACCTATGATCCGAGAGTAAACAATAAATGCAGCACAGCCTTCTGTGGCCCTAACAAAACATCTGAATAGTTTCTTCCGGATGTTGTTCGCACTGTGTTATGTAATCCAACTTTGCATCAGCAAGCGGCCAGTCTGATTTATTTTCCTTCCCTAAAACGACATGGTTCTTGAAAAGTTGATTATGCAGACCGACACAATTTTCACAAAAGTAGCGTTGGCATCTCTTGCAGACATGTTGAGCCTCGATTTGCTGACCACTCTCTTCGCACCCGAAACAAAGACAATCATACACACTATCCGACGCTAACTGTACGGGCGTTTCTATTTGATCCGCCATTGTTGACTGAAATCCGATATTTGCAACAATCTTCAGTACCTCTTCAGTATATTTTAAAACCAATTATACCATTTAATGTAAACGAGTCTATCTTCACCATGATTCGCAATGATTTATCAAAACATGTTTCATGCTCAGACGAAAACTATTACACCATGACTGTAGTGCGGCCTACCTTAGAGATTAAATATCCTTGTCGTGCGAGAGGTATCTTATGACAATAAAATAAACAATATATTTGGTATACCTCGCCAATAATTAACCCGATAATCGTGAAACTTGAAACCATAGATTGCACGATTGAATTGTGGCCGATATGCATGACCGATTGTTTTCATACTGTGTTCACGAGATATATGACAACGTAAAAAGAAGTAAGTGGGTTATTCGTTAATGAAAATAATTCGATCCCAGAACGGAAACAAATATATTTACCACAGCTGTATTTTAATATATTCGTGCATAAGTGTTTAAGTAAAGTGACTGCAGGTTAATATTCCTTAGCTCTTCCTAGCAAATAAGATATATGGGAGCCATATAGACGCAGCTGTAAAATACAAAACTTTATTCTATCAAATGAAGTATGTTATTTACCGGTACCCACAATACGTGCATGTATGTGCATGGCAGATTGATATTGTAAGAAATACTTGTAATGAATAAAACATATTTGATAAAAAATCAAAATTGTAAAAATTTACCCTTTGTTTTCTTCATTATTTGGCGCTGCAGGAAGTTTCATCTATCACATATGTAATGTGTTGAGTGTATGAATAAACTATTTCCAATTTTATTTCGCGGAAATATTCATGGATATTGTAACACCCAACTGGGATTTATGTGCGTTCCATATGGGTCATGTATCATATGCTTCAAATGTAAATATAAAATTTGAAGATAAAATAACAATCGCTTAGATCCGTTTTCTCACAAAAGAGCGTTAACTTAATAATTTTACACACAATAAATACATGTTAGTGCTACAATACTGGCTCCTTATGGGACCCATATGCGCATTGTTTTGCTTGGTAGCTCCTGGTTATTACGATAAAATCAATTTAATTTTTAAATGGACTTACAGTTCTTAAACATACACTGAACAATTTTGCTAATGTTTCACAAGATTCAGTGAACATTCAAAGAGATAAAAAAAAGCAGGAAAGAATACATATTTGTCAATTAAAAATGCATTTCCATTTGTTTGAGGTAATTTTGACAGAAAAATATCACACATCTATCCCGCGAGTCCTTTCGCTGTTCATGTACATGTATTTTAAATAACCACTTAATTCAAAAGTCACAATAATACACACAATCAGTACTCTTAATGATAACCTTGTGTATCGCGCTGCAATTGCAATGTTTGCATCGAACTCTAATACATTACAGTGTTAAACACTGAACTATTCGGCTCGTCACAAATAAGGTTTAAAGTCTTGTCAAGATATAAGAGTCCAGCACATTTTCAAGAAAGCTGTTTCTGCACGAAGAATGTTTCTAATTCACGTAATGTTTAACTGATAAGTTTTTCACATTGTTTGTCTTATTTAACGGCCAAAGGATGCACATTATTCGACTATTGATATATCAATACAAAATATAATATGACTAAAATCAAAGTGGACTGTAATGAAGATTGTTTTGCGGTTGCGATTGACTAAGTGTTCAGTTATCTCTCCTGCAGAATGATATTGCAGGCAGTGAAGAAGGGGAACAAACTGCCAATCGCCATCTCAAAAGCTATACATGTATTCCACTTGTGGTACTTAAGACCCAGGAGATCGCCGCAGTCTAAAAAGGAGCCCAGTGGCTGTCAGTAATTCTATTCGACCAACCACAGCTCACAAATTTGAATGGTACCGAGCATTGATCGCATAAAATCCCAACCACCATTACACACCACGTGAGGATAGTAAATTCAAATATTATTGCTATTTCTCGTATGTATGCTTTTAAATTCGCCATTTAATGTTTGCTTTTACATGTTTTACTATAAACCAATTTTGTATTTTGTATTCTGTAGCTTTTAGTGTAAATAAAGACGCCGGGAAGAGAGCACTTTAAAGATCTATTTGGTGTGTGTTGATCCCAGTTGAAATGCAAAAGTATAACGTTTGTAAGCAAGCCCAAGTCTTTCTCTGGCTGCATATTGCACCAGGCCTTGAGGTTTACGTTAAAATTCAGGTACCTATACAAACAAATAGGTTCCAGGTTTGACCGTTTATACGCAAACATGGAAATGAATTATCATATTTATTAGTATTGAAAATTGTGCGGCTCAGAGTTTGGATGTTTCACATAAATTATTTCGAACGTACTTACCCTCAAGCACATATTCACACATTGATTAAACGACAGTTGTTTGATTCCAAAAATAAAATAATAAGGTTGTAAAAAGAAGAGAAAAATCACTGTGGACAGTAAATAATCTATTGCTCATGAATTATAATAAGAAGTTGAAATTGAGGGATAGTAATCAGGAAAGCAGCATTGTAGAAGATAATAAATATTGACATTAGTTTACCCCGCCAAAGGCGGAGGGATAAGGAATTGGCGTTGTTTGTCTATCCGTCCGTCATTCCGTCCGTCCTTCTGTCACAAAATTTGGAAATTGATGGGGGTTATCAATTCAACGAATTCACTTGTTGTACTTAATGATTTAGCAACGGTTCAAGATATGCTAAAGAAGTTAGAAGAGACGCACGATAACCTGATAGACAAGATGGTACAACTGGTGAATAAAGCGAAAAAGAAACATAACAATGTTGATGACAATGTATTTGTTTCCTTTATATACGATATCAATCAAGATATTGCGTTGTATTGTCGTCATAAAATACACAATGTAGTGACTATTGTGTCCATGTCGTATAACTTAATACAACCCCGTAAGAAACACTTTGTATTTATTCATAAGTTTGGTTTTATGTTTCCTATATATTTACATATTTTGCATATTATTAAAACATTCTGATTACATATGTTATCATGCAGGTTAACGCGCTTGATAGAAAGGCACAGCTCGTTAAGGAACAGATTGACATTTTGTGGCAAATGCAAAGAAACAACGCATGAGGACCAGTTTAATACATGACAAACAGTATAAATATATAAAAATATTTGACGTGTCTTACAAAGCATACTTTTAACATTGCGATATTTTTGCAATTTGAGAAAATACCATCATAGAAATGGTGTTCAGCAAGTTCTTATAGAAATAAAACGAACCTTCGATAATAAAAGATCAATGCTGCTTTAAGAAGTATTAATGTTTTATATTAATCACTTGTGCACATTTTTTTCTACGAAGGCCATTATTTTTGTTCACGGAAGGGTCGACCCTAAATTTCGACAAAACATAAAAATAAATATTACTTTCGTGAATTTTATTCTTATTTCACCCGCCAACCTTGTTTGTCATTCAAAGCTTAACTAAAATGTATTGCAAACAAATTGCAAAAAGTAAGAATCCAAAATTGCAAATAAAAATCAAAATTGCGAAAAAACATAGTTTGGTTCTGATAGATTATTAAAATATCTTGTCCAACAACACTGGACAGTTGTTTGAATGTCTAAACAACGAATTATCGTTTATAAATTAATTACACAAATGAAAGTGTATCTCGGAAAAGACAGTCTGCAAATCAACTATACACGATTTGAGAAAGAACACATTCCGGATTTTTGGCAAGTAAAATCTGGAAAGTAACAAACATTTGTCCGTGGATCTGTTAATAATCAGATTCTTATAAGCCACGCGACAAATCAGACAACATACATACACAAAGTGTATGTCTGTTCTTGCTCTCATTATACTTATATAAAAGGTTATATATATATACAGTCAAACCTGTCCCAGAGACCACCTCTTAATAGAGACCACCTCACCTGTCCATAAAGACCACAACGATTTTCTCCCAATCCTTTCAATTCCTTTCAATCGACCCTGCGAATAAAGACCACAACGACCAAATCCCTTGAGTGGTCTTTATTGACAGGTAAGACTGTATACAGGATCTTTTATTTAAGCCTGTAAGGATTTGGCAATCCATGATTTTCTCGTACATGTCTGACAGGGGCGTTTCTAAGGCTATTTCAGGTATACGCACGATCGAGCAGCGAAGCTGCGCGTGGGGGGTAGGTGCGGACGGGAGTCTCCCCCTCCTTCTGGGGGTGGGGGGTCTCCCCTACGAAAATTTTGGAAAATTCATTGCAGCTGGTGCGTTTTGGTGTTACCCGTCATTATTTTCTGCGGAAACTGATTTTATTTGGGGTATTTGGGAAACAGAAAATTAAATTCGTTTTTAATTAAACTGTAAAAGAAACACTCTTTGAAGGAAACAACAGCATGCTCGCGGAGTCTTGAGCGAGCATACTAAACTTTTATTTAGCTCGTTCAATAAAACCATTTTGGACTATGTGTAATTCATTCAAAAGAAAACATCCTCTTATTTCACATAAAACACAAGTCCACTTGTATGTGCAATACTGCAGCCTGAAAAGTAATGCTAATCTTCGATCTTTCCTTTGTGCAAAAATGTCGACCACATGCTCAGCGTTAATTTCTCTTTCCCTATATACATTAATTAAGTGGACGTCTTGTTTGCTTGTTTACATAATTATACCCCTAACCCCCCTTAGCCCTCACTTTTTATTGCATTTTTCGAATTTTAAGAGTTCATTTTTTTTAAGTTTGAAACTGAATTATACGCACGGGCGTACTGCCGTATGCCTAAGTACGCCCATACTGTCGTGCATCTTAATAGCGGGTTTCTGCTCAATGATTCTACAAGAATTACAAACTACGTTAATAATAAATTAAGTCGGTTATGAATTCCATCACACGAACCATCTAGGAGCATGACTAGGAAACGACGGGCAATTAAAGATGCCGTTTCAGAGATTTTCGAAATGACACTTTCCTTACTACTTTGTCACAGATTCGGTCAATAAAATACCAATGTTAATCAGCGTTAACACTATGACGTTGACTCATACCGAAAACACAGTTTTGTTATTGAATAATCATCAATTAAAATGTATAAAATTATAAAGCGTGTCAAGCTCGAAATGACTTAATTATTTGTAATGTCAATCGTGATACATCGACTATCTCCGGACTCCTCCGCAAGATATCTGATTGCTGATCCAGAGTATCACGATTGGGCTTGAACGAGCATATTTAAGGTGGGGTGTAACCTATTAGAAACGCGCAGTTACTTCCCTTACAAGTAATTTTGTTACTTTTTTAGATCAAAACGTGTAAACATGGTTCGAAAACTTAAATTTCACGAAAAGAAGCTGTTGAAGAAGGTCGATTTTATATCATGGAACGTCGACAACAATATACACGAGCTGAAAGTTATGAAAAAGTATTATATACAGCGGAGAGAGGACTATACCAAGTATGTAGTGTGTTATATATTTTCGCGATGTTGAATGTTTAATAAATTCATATGTCTTGTATGTGCTAAGATATGAAACAGATATTGCCGACTTTGATGAAAATTAATCAGAAATTTACAATATCTAGGCCAGGTTTGAATCTTTGTCTAGTGCGTCCAAAAACAAGGTCACCATGTCAATTCCAGGGGTTTCACTGGGTCAAAAAAAGTTGTCGCCACTAATTGTGTTGCTTGAAACATGTTGGAGCCAATCTTTGTTCATAAAACACTAATCCTAAATATAATTTATATTGACACATTTCAGTCAATAAACATCATTGTAACCATGAAGTATCATAAACTCCATTGTCGTGATTAAAATGTCACATAATATGATTATAGGTGCTACATGTACATAGGTCGTGGTGGTGTAGTGGATGAGGTGTCCGCCTAGCGATCGGGAGTTCTTGATTTCGCTCCCTACTCGGGGAGCGTTCTAATTATCTCCCCCATAGACACCAAGTACTGGTTCTTGTCNATATGTTGCGGGGGATATCAATTCTACGAATTTGCTTGTTTTTTTTTCTGAAATACACATGTGCATTCAAACATTTAAATACAAGGATATGAAACAACGTTGGACCTTTAATGCAAATAAATACAAAAAAAAAACTATTAAATATGAATCCCTACGTAAACTAGATTTATAACAGTACAATGAATTACATCTCTGATAACAAACACTATCACCTATGGAATTGCAGCGATTATATCAATGCTGAGACCTATATAATAAACAAAAGAAAGAGAGAATTAAAAAATACATACAAACCAGTTTATTATTATTTACCGACTTAATTGTTTAGTACTTTCACTAGTACATGTACACAGCCATTGTGAGATGCCTGTTGTTTTAGACCTTTAAATATAGCCGTTAAAGAAATATTGTTAGGTTGTTTTAAACACTTGAATTTCATCGCTGTCATAGAGACCAATAAGCAGCTTTCCCATTTCTTTGCTGTAGCACACACATGCAGGAGTACCGCTGACGGCAAATCTTGCCAGTATCTCTGTACCTTCCGAGTCAAGCTGCACGACTTCATGAGAATCACGACAACAGACAAGCACCTGCCCATTTGCCGTAACATGTACTCCATCTGGTCGGCTAAGTTTGATTTCACCGGAAGGGCGAAGAATAAATTTTGCCTTCTTCAATGTGAGGCAAGAGCTCGCACAATTGTCGGTTGTGACGTATATAGTTGTCCCATCTGGGCTTACCGCACACCTACCAGCTGTATAGAGGTCAAAGGATGAGTAATTATTATAAATTCTGCATATATAGAAACCGGAGGCTTCATAACCGCAATCCGAGTGAAACAATAACCAAATGTTGCGTTTTTATTACATGCACTATTTATATTTGTGTCTTCAATAATTATATCACTGGCATTAACATTTTTGTTTTGTATGTCATTTAACAAATAAATAAGAGGGTCAAAATGGTCTTAAATCCCTCATCTGTCTCATGGGGCATGGTCAGTTTTGACCAAAGGGGCACAATTTGGGCACATTTGTAAAGGATCGCAATCTGATTTCACATACCAATTAGCAAATATGTGTGCTTTGTAGTTTCAGCAAAGTGTTTGAAAAGTTGTTTTGATTTCTAATTACCCTCTCACCCCATGCATGACCAATTTTGACCCAAAATTAGGCATGCTTTGAACACAATAATAGAGTACCAATATTTGATTTTATCTGCCGAATATAACGGCTCTTGGCTTTGTTGCTTCAGAGAAGAATCTTTAAAGAAATTTCACTACAAAAGTCTATTTAATCATGTGACCCTTCGGACATTATCATTTACAAGAAAGCTGTGCAGGCGATCTCTTTGAAGTTATTTGACTTGCTGACATTCTCGATCATCCCAATCAACTAGTTATTGCATACACATCCGCATTATCCGAATGCCATTGCGTGCCACCGACTTCAAAGAGATTGCAAATAAATCACTCGAAAAACATACTTTGAACTGGATGACATGACGCGCGGAGCCAGTTTGAAACCCATTTTACTGATTTAAACAAACTTTAACCACCATACGAGGCTACTCACTATATACTAAACCCATGACCATTGCCGTGTAAGAGATTTGTATAACAATAATGTACTAACCACATCTTAAAAGTTGTGAGACTTTTGTGATTTTTCCATTACCATTTCAGAAATAAGTCAAGATTTAATAGAGAATGTGTTCCAACAAAGTTTCATGATGTCTGGGCAAACGTGGCGTGTTCACAATGTTACAGTATAGCCATATACAGAAATCTGCCCTGTTTTAAACATGTTTGAAGACCAGTGCGTGTCGAAGTCAGACCCAAGTGGCAAGATTTGAACAAACTTGGTATATTACCATCATATTATTTAACATAAAAATACCATATAATAGGGTCTTGCGGTTTCAGGGGGAAATTAATTACATTAACTCTAATATATTAATATATTCACTATATAAATATAAGGGAATCAAGTAACCCACAGCCTAGTATTTTTTGACGCCAGGGACATTACTTGAACAAACTTGGTAGGGTTCCAGCGTACGATGTTACATGCCAACCTGGGCCTGGCAGTTTCAGAAGGAAAAATGTTCAAGCTTGCATTACATACATAATGAGAACAAGATACCCCTGAGAGAGCCAATTTTAACTCCAAAATGGTATGATTTGAACAAACATGATTCAGGACCACCAAAGATTGTTAACGTGATTTAAAAAATGTGGTATTTAATTATATTTAGATAATGTGACACGTGGGTTATGACCATTTTCCACCACAGATACATGATTTGAATAAACTTAGCAGAGGACTACTAGACGATGTTACACACCAAATATTAAACTCATATAGTTTGATATATAAAGATTATATTATATTATATAAATATAACAAATATTAAACTCATGTGAGTTAACAGACGAGGTTTTCATGTTAATAATATATTTTTAGCTTGTGTGACATACATACGATACCGGCCGGAACGATTCGACCAACTGTAAGAGTTTCACCAAAGGATTATTCATGTGAATTCTGGAAAACATTTGTCTAAGGGTTCAGGACTGATTGACGTCCGACATCACGGAATCATAGATGCTCCCAATGAGCACTAGATGTTCAGGTCAACCTACAAAGTTACCCCGAGAGCGGGGCCAAGTTTGACACCAGGGTCATGATTTGAACAAACGTCGTAGAAGGCCACCATATTGTGTCACAAAGCAACTATTTCACCCATGACCCTAAAGGTTTTATTAAAAAAGTTGTTACAGTAAGTTCCCTTATAGGTATATAAACAATCATGTGGCCCCTGTGGCGGGGCAAGTTTCGACTCCGGATGCATATTTTGTACACACTTAAATAATAAACACAAAATACTAAACCCTGACTTTTATCAAGTTATGTTTTTTCGAAAAGATTTAACGTTTAAAATATGTTTCGAGCTCAGTTGACCTTCTTATGCACCAGACCGGAACGTTTTGAAAATCTTTTAAGAGTATCATTAATTCAAGTGAATTTTCTTTAGAATCTTACCAGCGGTTTAGGAGGAGATTATTATAGATTGAAATGTTTACACCGAAACATGACAGACTAAAGGCGATCCAAAGCACAAGCCATGGGCGCTGAACAGGTGAGCTAAAAAAACATCTCTGATTACATACCATCTTCAACGGAGATTCGCCTTCTCACGTTTCGTCCTGAAATATTACAATGGTAGATTCCTTGGTTAGTTGTAAAATATACATCGTTGTTGTGGTATCCAATACCAGAGCAGATGTCGTTTGTGTATACTATTCTTTCTATTGTCATGTGTTTGTTGTTTACTCGAATAAAGTGGAGACAAAAATTAAACTCATATATGACAGCCACGCTATATGCACCTACATTGCACATTTGCTTCGGTTTGCTTGGCAAACTAAGATCAGACAACACTTTAAACGAATCATTCAACAATTTAGCTTTCCTGTTAGAACTGTCGGCTATTATAAACGTGCTGTCTGCCAATTCACATATGCCAATTACCGTTAATGTTTTGGATTCTAGGCTATCGTTCCGGTTTTTAATAATATGATTGGTCCAATCTGAAACTTGTATGACTTGATTAGGTTTGTGCCTGTATGTCTGAATTTTCCCAAGACTACCTAATTCAGAAACTAATTGCAGCATGGAGGCCTCCGCTTCGAACCTGAAATTAATTTCCCTGTTTTCCTTGCGTTCATACAGGGAGTCTGTTTCTTTGGAATATTCATCATATTTCTTACACAATATAAACGCTAGTTGCTTATTATCCTGCTTTATACTTTCAAGACCTCGTTGGAGAAGTTTATATCTTCGAGTTATCTCCGCATGACGTTGAATTTCGTTGTTGCAGGTTTCATTAATACTTGTAAACATTGTTTTAAGTTTCGACGTTGAAGTCTGACCCAGTTTCTCAATTACATCTGTCATTTTCTTTTGGAAAGACGCGATTTTTAGAAGTGTGTCATCATAACTTGTTTGAAGTGTCACAAGCTGCATTTTCATACAAATGTCTTCTGAGTTAAACTTCTCACATTTAGTGAGAATGTTTTCAGAGAGTTCCTGCAGGTCCTCTATCGCGTGAATTCCTTTCGCTGCTTCTTCGATGCGAACTACTTGTTCGCAAATTCTGTCAAAATAGGTGGTAGCATTATTTAAAAATAAAAAAAATCTTAATTAACAAATATGGTGTGTTTATATGTCGAAATGAATGACGGTAGAAGTGTATGGTATGTTAGCTGAGTTGAGTAAGATATGTTAGTTTCTAGTAGTTAGTCGGTCGGTTAAGGTATATTACAACAAGAGGGCCATGGTGGCCCTGGTCGCTCACCTGAGTGGTATTTACGTTTAACTTAAGTGTTAACAAGGTTTTACTATAGCCATATAAGGAAAACTTACCCGCCCCCTGGTGGCCATGTTTTTCAACGGACCGCAACCATTTTTAAACTCAGCCATTAGATATCCTTAGATCAAATGTTCCTACCAAGTTTCATAAAGATTGGACTTGAAATGTGACGTCTACACTGTTAACAATGTTTTATTATACTATTTCCATATAAGGAAAACTCACTAGCCCCCTCCCTCCTGCTGACCATGATTTGTCATCGGACCGCAACAATTTTTGAACTTAGCCAAGATATTCTTAGAACAAATGTTGCTCCTAAGTTTCATGAAGATTGGACTAAAATTGTGACTTCTACAGTATTAAAAAGGTTTTGCTGAAGCTACTATTGCCATATAAGGAAAACTTCCCGCCCATGGCGGCCATGTTTTTTTTACGGACCGACACCATTTGCAAACTCAGCCGAGATATATTTAGAATCCAAGGTTATGACCACGTTTCATGAAGATTGGATTAAAAATATGACTTCTACAGTGTTTACAAGGTTTTACTTTAGCCATATAAGGAAAACTGCCCCGCGCCCTGGCGGCCATGTTTTTTAACGGACCGGACCATTTTGAAACTCAGCCAAGATTTCATTGGGACAAATGTTCCGACCGCGTTTCATGAAGATTGGAAATAAATGTGACTCCTATAGTGTTAACGAGCTTTTACTATAGACATATAAGGAAAACTGCCGCGCCCTTTGGCAGCCATGTTTTTCAACCAACCGGAACCATTTTCAAACTCGACCAAGATATCATCTTGGGACACATGTTCTGACCAAGTTCCATGAAGATTGAACAAAACATGTGGCCTCTAGAGTGTTCACAAGGTTTTAAAATGTTTTTAGCCATATAAGGAAAACTGCCCCGCGCCTGGCGGCCATGTTTTTTAACGGACAGGAACCATTTTGAAACTTAGCCAAGATTTCATTGGGACAAATGTTCTGACCAAGTTTCATGAAGATAGGAAATAAATGTGACTCCTATAGTGTTAACAAGCTTTTGCTATAGCCATATTAGGAAAACTGCCACGCCCCCTGGCAGCTATGTTTTTCAACCAACCGAAACCATTTTCGAACTCGTCCAAGATATCATTAAGATACGTGTTCTGGGTAAGTTTCATGAATATCGAAAGATAAGTGTGACCTCTAGAGTGTTCACAAGGTTTAATTAAATTTATATAAGAAAAACTGTCATGCCCTTGGTGACCATGTTTTCCAACCAACCGAAACCATTTTCGAACTCGTCCAAGATATCATTGCGAAACATGTTCTGACTAAGTTTCATGAAGATTGGACAATAAATGTGGCCTCTAGAGTGTTCACTAGGAAAATGTTGACGACGGACGACGCACGATGCATCACGCACGACGGACAAAAGGCGATCACAATAGCTCACCATGAGCCAACCCATTGGAAAGACGTCGGACCTCGGACAAATCCGATAAAATTTGACGAGGTCCGATAATATTTCCCAAATTGTCGGACCTCGTTTTCGACAAAAAAAAACAACATGTAAAATTTTGATTAAAAATGAACACGAAACTAGGAATATTAAAAAAAAAACGACTATTTTATGTTAAATACTTGTCTCGGCACGGACGTCGCCATCTTGACTTCCTTTACTGTAGATCAAGGTTTTTCCAAATGTCTTCATAGAACGGGTTTTAATTAAGTTGTTATTTTATTGTATTTAGAATAGTTAAACATTGTGAACGTCATAATTATACGTCATAATAATAATAATAAACTCTACAAAAGGTATTTTCTATTCTTTTGTAAAGAAGAACGAGGTCCGATAAAATCTGGCGAGGTCCGACAAATTAAAAAAAATATCGGACCTCGTGTCCGACAAGATTTTTTCGTCTTTCCCATGGGTTGCATGAGCACTTTGTGCTCAGGTGAGCTAAAAAGAACATGTAGGTAGGTTAACGAACTAACGAACTAACCGATAGATAGTAAAGTAGCACACTAACCTATGATCGGAGTGTAAACAATATATGCAGCACAGCTTTCTGTGACCAGTACATAACATCCTAATCTTTTCTTCCGGATGTTGTTCGCACTGTGTTATGTAACCTAACGTTACATTTGCAATTGGCCAGTCGGATCTATTAGCACTCCCCATAACGACATGCTTCTTGAAAAGTTGACTGTGAAGAACGATGCAATTTTCACAATAGAAGCGTAGACAATCTTTACAGAAAACTTGAGCCTCAATTTGCAGACCATTGTCTTCGCACCCTGAACAAAGACAGTCATACACACAATCCGACGCTAACTGTTCTTGCGTGGCTGGAAATTAGTGTTTTTTTTATCACGAAAAAGAATTATAAAGTCGCTGCTCACATAAGGTTTCCTGGTCTTCTCCATATGGTATCCATGTTTTCCCAACATGGTCATTAAACACGCAAATTTCTCCACAAGAAATAGTTTTCTGGAGAAACCCTACTGAGAGGTTATGGCAGACATGTGTAAGTTTGTATAAATCCTTTAATTATTGTAGTGGCTTGCAAATAAAAGCAGTTTTTCTCCCCTAAATGCCTGAACATGGCCCATTTTGCCCGATCTTCAACTTCAGGGAGCCATTAGGCTCATTTTCTAAGAAAATTTGTCAGGATTTTGTCTACATGTATGCCAATACCTGTGTTATCAATGTTAATACACAGTTGCTTCAAATTGGACTTTGAAACTTTTTAATTTTTCGAATTTACTTACCCTATGTGAGTTCATGCTAAAATACACAACTCTGGTCGAATGGTATTACGCTGCTCACAAGGTATCGGGTTTCCTGGGGTGTAGTTTGAAATTGAGAGATATTGTTAAGGTGGATATTTTCGATTTCGAAGTTACTAAATATAAAGAGCATCAAGAAATATTATTGTCAAATTTCTAGTTAAAAGTATAGTGATATACTCATTCTGAAATATCAGATTTGACTATTGCTATATACATTTTACAGTCTTGTCCCTTTAAAATATAGTCTGTAGTTCATGAACATAGTGTTAAAGCATTGAATCTTAAACACGTTTGGTTCATTTTCAGTGAATCTTTAAGTAAAACATGTAATGGTAAAAAAAAATCCATCCCTACCTACACAGGCTTATTTTGCATGGGTCGGAAATGTTGAGAAACAAACTTATTTTTCATTTTTAAGCTAACAGAAATTTGAATTGAACATTTTAAACATGATTTTTAAGACAGACCAGTCAAACACTTCGTAAAGAGCAACAGCATTCATCTATATTCAAAATGTTCCGAATCAAAATACAAAACTGGTTTATATGAAAATGTGTAGAAGAAAAAACAAAATGGTGAACTAAAAAAAGCAAAATGGCGCATTTAAAAGCATAAATAAGAGTAATGGCAATAATATTTGAATCGACTATCGTCACGTTTTGTGTAATGGTCGCCATTCCTAATTAATTCACAGAATCCAAGTCGTAACGAGTTTAACACAATGTAGCAATAAAAAAATCAATATTATCCATCAATGGTGCTTTTACGCATACGTCCATTTATTAAAAATACTGACATTTACAAAGTTATAAATTGTACTTGACAAGAACAGCAAGGTTATATTACAGACGGGCAGCCGTGGGCTCAGCGTGAACACATGATCAAATTGAGCCTCAAGGTCAACCTCGTCATTTGTATTCATGCCGGGTATATAAACAATAGTTATTTCAGTACAAGAACGCACATTGCACTATGATCACAACATAACATTGGGTAAATACACAAATACAAAGATGTAAGTTGATGTGCTTGCTTATGTTTTTTAATCGATTAATTTGAACAAATGTGTTACAATTATTCATCAAAACGTTTACGACCGTTATTGGTTAACATACAATTTATGTAGAAATGTTGCATCGCCTAAATTAAGAAAAATTTGCCCAATTGTCACTGCGGAAAATCACGTGATCACAAAAGTACATCGTACGCACAAAATGGCGGAACAAGCTCTCGCTTAATGACGAAAATCAAGGTATTCTCATATTTTATAATATCCAAATAAATGCTAACTATGCGCAGAGTACCCGCTTAGTCGCCTTATGTTCTCCGGTAATTGTCGTTTTTTCTTAGATTTCTTTAGTTTTCTCAAACATTCAGGAACAATAATCAATGAAAATTGTATATCGTCTGAACACACTTTATTTTGAGGCGTTTGCTATTCAAGATGACAAACAACGACAAAATACAACATTTTTTTGCGTTATAACATGCTTAGAATATTTCGTACAGAGTTTTGCACGTTGTTTAAGCTTTATAAGATCTGTGGCGAGGAATTTGGAAAATAGTACATCGTCTGAACGATTTTTGTTTGAGTACATCGTCTGAACGGTTTTGAGTACATCATCTGAACTGCTTCTATTTTAACTTTTAATGTGATGTTTATCATAAAAAGTGTTATTTGAACGTCTCCGGAAACGTATGTTGCGCTTTAAATCCTCGCCCGGGTGCTTAAATTTCTAGCAGACCATTATTTTCTGCAAATTAAACGTTTAAGTAACAAGGACATATTCTCGCTCTTTCTTCTATCTGGACGTCCGCTGAGGTAGGAGGTGTTTAAAAATGATCAAGTCGATAGGCGCTTCGCCGAAAATTCTACAATTACTGTACTACCTTCGCCGCAAAATAAATCATTGTCCAAGTAGGCGGAGTTTTCAGCCACAGAAAAACGATATTATCCAATTAAAACGCTCTAGCTTCGCTTTGAAATGACATTTCGAGAAGGTACCAAGTTCTCCTGTATAGACAGTAAATGCATCTGACTCACCCTTTCTCTATTTAATCATGTCGATAAAAAGATCAATTCTATGTTAAATACACATCTTTTTTGCTTAATAATAAATCCGCTCTCAAATGAAGTATCGTAATCGAAAGCAACAACATTTTTTTTAATTTAAACCATGTAAAGGTCGTAGACCACGTGATCATCTATATCGAATAATAACCTTGACGTTTGAAGCGCGTTTGAACGAAGTGCAGAGGAAATCTTACCGGAAAAAACACTCGTTATTTTTTTCAATTTTTCTCCAACTATTAATTTGTGTTGTTTATGGACACGTTCAGATTGGGTTTAACATTCGTATTCAAAAGCGACGTGAGTAGCAGGGTTTGAAAATGACGTCATTGCGCAAAATCTGACGTGCACTGGAAATAAACTTCAGGAATAATGATACCTTAAGTTTCGATGCAACAACAGCGTATCTTGACAGCGAAATTGTCAAAAACTGTACTTTAGGCTGTGTTTCATACATCCATAAAGCTTTAACGTTGTTAAATAAAAATAGGCACTTATGCAATATACTCGGCACCTGAATGCACTATATTACATCGTTTGAAATTTTAAAATAAGGGAGGAATAGAGGGGAACCCCGACAAAATCCACCATTATCGGTATCCGTATACCTGACTAAGTAAACAATGACCTGCTAACGAAATCATAAATTTGAACATTATACATGTTCTGCAACCCATACAGAGTTCATTGTTCAGACAATGTAATCGGAATATGAAAACCGTTCAGACGATGTACTGAAAAAAAAAACTAGATCTATACGAGGTGTAATTTAATGTGGAAATTATTATTATAATTATATAACTGTACGGTAACGATCCATTGTATTTGCATCCAAATAGAATAGAACTAACCAACTGATTAGTTAATTGTATTACCAGGTAAAACAATTTACTAATCAGTTAGTTAGTTATATTCTATTACCAGGTAATACAATTTACTAATCAGTTGGTTAGTTCTATTCTATTTGGATGCAAATATTAATTGATTAAATAGAGAAAGGGCGAGTCAAATGCATTTACTGTCTAAAAAGGAGAACTTGGTAACTTCTCGAAACGTCATTTCAAAGCGAAGCTAGAGCGTTTTAATTGGATAATATCGTTTTTCTGTGGCTGAAAACTCCGCCTACTTCAATGGGCAATGATTTATTTTGCGGCGAAGGTAGTACAGTTAATTGTAGATTTTTCGGCGCAGCGCCTATCGATTTGATTATTTTAAACACCTAACCCAGTGGACGTCCAGATAGAAGAAAGAGCGAGAATATGTCCTTGTTACTTAAACGTTTAATTTGCAGAACTTATTGGTCTTCTAGAAATTTAAGCACCCGAGCGAGGATTTAACGCGCAGCATACTATTCCGGAGACGTTCAAGTAACACTTTTTATGATAAACATCACATTAAAAGTGAAAACAGAAGCAGTTCAGATGATGTACTCAAAACCGTTCAGACGATGTACTCAAACAAAAACCGTTCAGACGATGTACTATTTTCCAAATTCCTCGCCACAGATCTTAAAAAGATTACACAACGTGCAAAACCTTGTACGACATATTCTAAGCATCTTATAAAGCAAAATATGTTGTATTTTCTGCGTTGTTTGTCATCTTGAATAGCAAACGCGTCAAAATAAAGTGTGTTCAGACGATGTACGATTTTCATTGTTTATTGTTCCTGAATGTTTAAGAAAACTCAAGAAATCTGAGGAAAAACGACAATTACCGGAGTACATAAGGCGACTACGCGGGTACTTTGCGCATAGTTTGCATTTATTTTGATATTATAAAATATGAGAATACCTTGTTTTTCGTCATTAAGCTAGAGCTTGTTCTGCCATTTTATGCGTACGATATACTTTTGTGATCACGTGATTCCCCGCAGTGATTGTATTGGCTTTCAATTGTCCCGCTGCATAAACTAGCGCAAACACATCTAGCTCTAAGGTGAGCAAGATATCGCCAAAAAATATATTATGATTTTCGAAAAACTTAGTAAATTAGTCTTTTGATAGGAAATGTACAGTGCACATTAAAACAGTATAAGTTTTTTTTTATATTAAATAACTCGTTGCAATTTGTTGTTCCTAGTGTGAGATCGACGTGCGCCATTTCGGGATGCAGCCTATCCGAACATAACATGGATTTGCCGCAGTGCTTATTTGTGGCAAGGAACCAATTACCGAATATTGATAAACAGCATAAAAAGCATGATACAATACCCACGCATTACAAAATGGTGAACATTAAGTATGAAATTGTATAGAGAGTGAAACAGTCCAAAAATAGCTGTAGTATTTTAAATTGCCCGATGAATGAATGAATAAGTAACTAGACAAGCTCAATTATGCCCAAATTTGACCTTTTACCCTTAATGTCTGACCTTAACTTTTGAGCTAGTAATACGAGTCTTTCATATGTTAAACGTGCGTTATGATAAGTTATTTCAAAATTAAATGAAGAATGATGTTAAGTCCGGACGAGTTTTGTTATGCTCAAATGTTACCTTTGTCGTCTAAGTTTGACACTGAACTTTAAGCTAGAGATATGGGTCTTACATGCGACATACCATCTCCCCATTGTCCACGTGTGTGGAACGTTATTTCAAATTTCAAGCTTATTTATCAATTGTATAGTCCGGACAAGTTGAACTGTGCCGAATTTGACCTTGGACCTCTGAACGGGACCTGGACAGTCCAGTACGCTGACTGTATAAAAGACTTTACAATTATGTTACATACAAAATAAAGTGTTTGACTAATAAACTAAAGTGTCAACCCCCTTCATTAAAGGTTAGCCGGTTTTGAGAAGTCGGGCACTTGGCAAGAGGCCAATTGGTACCCCTCGATTCGGTAACGATCGATTTAAATAGCTGCTGGGTCGGCAATCGGCCATGTCAGAACGTGCATTTAAAAGACTCGACCTTTTGACCTCTCGTCCGGCGAACGCCCCATCCGCCAAGCAACGGCGACGAATACAAATATAAAACTTGTGAGCCCTGTGGTTTCAGAGATGTTTAAAGTCAATAAGTCTATATAAACAATTCATTAAAGGCGTGTTAAAAGTTTTGACCGAACAGAAAGACTTGACGAAACTATGCTGTATACTTTGCGATTGCACAACCAAATATTAAACCTCTATGCCTAATTCTAGGCCGTTAACACTGAACGTTAACCAAAACAGAAAGGAAATACTATTATGCTGAACGTATAATTGGAGGTCACTCCACAAACGATAGTGATTTTATTTAATGACTGTCTTTGGTTTATTGGGAAATATAAGTTAGTTTTAAAAGTGATCCACCGTTTTAAATCGTGGAAAAGAGCAATGAAAATTATTGAAAAATGTCACTGTTCTTGTGTTTATTTCACGCCGCGACGTGACTACTTCCGCGAAATTCACGACACTTTTAACAATTATATAAATACACGTCAAAAAAGTATTCAATAAAAACAAGAACATTCGCTGGTTTTCAATGGATTATCGATTTGTTTCAGTCGTGATAATAGAAAATAAATCCGTAAATTCAATAGTATTTTCCTAGTACAACTTTAGACGGCCTAAATTCTGTAAAATAACGGGTCTTGGTCTGTGATCTCACACAATGACGCCAAACTCAGATGTAAAGTGTCACTTGAATATCTATGTTAGAGACAAATCTATGTAGTTAGTGCATGCAAACCTTAACTATTAAGTAAAAGTGTTAAATAGTTAAGCTCAAAATATTCGATGAGTAATTTACCTTTAAACAAATATGAGTTGTCTTTCAGCTTTAATAGTATTGGCCAATACAGCAAACAATTTCGAACGTACTTACCGTAAAGCACATATTCACATATTGCTTAAATGACATTATTCCAAAAATAAAATAACAAGGTTGTATAAAGAAGATCACCGCGTACGCTTAATAATCTATTGCTCATGAATTAGAGTAAGAAGTTGAAATTTATGGATAGTAATCAGGGAATCAGCATTGTAGAAGACATTATTATACCCCACCAAAGGCGAATGGATATAGCATTGGCGGTGTTCGTCCGTCCGTCCTTCCATCCGTCATTCCGTCCGTCCGTCTGTCACACAATTTTGAAATTGATGGGAGATATCAATTCAACGAATTTGCTTGTTTTACTTACGGATTTTGCAAAGGTTCATGTTATTCCAAAGAAGTTAAAAGAGACGCACGATAACCTGATAGAAAAGATGGTACAACTGGTGAAAAAAGCGAAAAAGAAACATAACAATGTTGACGACAAGGTATTTTTCCTTTATATACGATATCAATCAAGATATTGCGTTGTTTTGTCGTCATAAAATACACAATGTGTAGTGACTATTGTGTCCTTGTCTTATAACGTAATACAACCCTGTTAGAAACACTTTGTATTTATTCAGTAGCTTGGTTTTATGTTTCCTACATATTTACATATTTTTGCATATTATTAAAATATACTGATTACATATGTTATCATGCAGGTTAACGCGCTTGGTGAAAAGGCACAGCTCGTAAAGGAACAGATCGACATTTTGCGGCAAATGCAAAGAAGCAAAGCATGAGGACCAGTTTAATACATGACAAACAGTATAAATATATAAAATTCTATAAAAAATATTTGACGCGTCTAACATAGCATACTTTAACATTGCGTTATGTTTGCAATTTAAGAACATACAATCATAGAAATGGTGTTCAGCAAGTTCTTAAAGAAATAAAACGAACTTTCGATAATAAAAGATCAATACTGTTTTAAGAATTATTAATGTTTTATAGTGATCACGTGTGCACACTTTTTCTACGAAAGCCATTGTTTTTCTTTTTTATCTTTTATTTTACGGGAGTTTCAAAACCTAAAAATAAAAGTTACTTTCGTAAATGTTATTCTTATTTGATCGCCGACATGCTTTGTTATTCAAAGCTTAAATATAATGTTTTGCAAATTAATTGCCAAAAGTAAGAATCCAAAATTTCAAATAAACATAAAAATTACGAAGAACAGTTTGGTTCATTTAGATTATTGACAAATCTTGTCCGACAACACCGGAAAGTTGTTTTTATGTCTAAACAACGAATTATCGTTTATAAATTAATTACACAAGTGAAAGTCTCGGAAAGACAGTCTGCAAATCAACTTTACAAGATTTTAGAAAGAACACATTCCGGATTCTGTACCAAAACTGGCAAGTAACAAATATGGTTTGATTTATGTGTCAGTGAAACTGTTAACAATCAGATTATTACGCATATTCTGCGTATTATCTTTGTCACAACACATTGAATTATTTCATTTACAAAGGTTAAAATGTATGGAATATTAAACCTCTGAACTCGATTCGAATAATAAAAGTAAATGCAATTATTTTAATAAGTCACTTGCCATGCGACAAAACAAATAGACATACAAAACGTGTATATTCTTTCTCTCTTTATACCCTACACAACAGATTGCTACAGTATTATATACAATGTATAATTTAACAATTTCATGAGAAAACTAGCGTTCGTGTCATAATTTGTGACTACGGAAAACTCCAAGTACAACGCCGTTGTTTAAGAATTGTGATCATACCAACACAACACCGTTCTATTTCGAAAAACATATACAATAATAAAATAACAATAATTATTGTCCGTTAATATATGCGTTTACAAAGCATGTCTTATAAACATTTATAAATCCATTCGAAATAAGGAAATTTTTCTGAAATACATTTAGACACTTTAATACAAGGATATGAAACCACGTTGGACCTTTTTACGCAAATATAAAATAACGATTAAATATAAATCCCTACGTAAACTAGATTTACAACATAACAATGAAATATATCTCAGATATAAAACACTATCACCAATGGAATTGAAGCGATTATATCAAGCCTGAGACTTGTATAATGAACAAAAGAACGAGAGAAATAAACCATACGTACAAACGAGTTCACTAGTATGTATTTACTTTACTGTTTAGTTCTTTCACTTCTAAATGTACTACATGTCAGATGCATGTTGGTTTAGACCTTCGAATATTCGCGTTGAAGATATATTGTTAGGCTGTTTTAAACACGTGTATTGTGTCACTGTTATAGATACCCACCATCAGAATTCCCCTTTCTTTGCTGTAGCACACACATTCAGGAGTACCGCTGACGGAAAATCTTGCCAGTATCTCTTTACCTTCCGAGTCAAGCTGCACGATTTCATTAGATCCACGACAACATACAAGCGCCTGACCATTGGCTGTAACATGTACTCCATCTGGTCTGGTAAGTTTTATTTCGCCGGAAGGGGGTTGAAGAGTTTCAGTCGTCTTCAATGTGAGGCAAGGGTATTCATACCTGTCGGTTGTGACGTATACAGTTTCCCCCTCTGGGCTTACCGCACACTTACGGGCTGTATATAGGTAAAAGGAAGAGTAGTTATTATCGTACATGCTGTATATACAGATACCAAAGGCGTCATAACCGCAATGAGAGCGAAACAATAACTAAATGTCGTATTAAGATTAGATGCAATTAATAAGCAAATTTATGTATTAATTTGAATCCATCAGAGGTAACAATATCTATATTTGTTTAGTTATATTCGCTTACAAACTAAATGTTGTATTACGACTAAATGCAATGAAAAATCTAATTTATGTATTAATTTGGATCCACGGGAAGTTACGCTATCTATATTTGTTTATTTATATTGTTCTCTTACAAATAATTGAATGCGTCGAAACATATTCCTACAGTAATTATACCACCATGACATTCACATAATTGTTTTGTATAAAAAAAATACACAAAATAAACAATAAGAGAGCAAAATTGGCCTTATATCTCTTTGTCATATGGCGTGGCCATTCGCGAGCACATGGGCATGACTTGAACAATCTTTGTAAAGGACCACACTGTGATGCCACATACCAAATATAATGTGCTTTTTGGTTCCATAAAAGGTTTTAAACATTTATTTTTATTTTTAATTCAATGACATTTATTTTAACCCCCACATCACAGGAAGGGCCAAGTCAGACACCAGAGACATGGTTTGAACACATCCGATAGAGGGCCACTATGTGATGTTAGGCGCCAAATATAAAGTCTCTCGGCAATGGTGTTTCAGAGAAGATTTGTTTAAGTCGTGTCCCTTTAAAAGTCTTTGTAAATCATCTAGCCCATTGCGGTTAACTAGTTTTGACCACATGGTCATGTTTTGATTAAACTTTGTAGAGGACCACTATACGATGTAACACACTCATTTTTAAACCCCTACCCTCTCGTTTTCAGAGATAAAAAAATCAATTACTAAACACATCTTAATAATGTTCTGAACAGCTTTTGTGATTTATACATAACCACTTTAGAAATCATCAATTGAAAAGGCGGGGCGAATTTAAACCCCAATGGTGCGCCTGGAACAAACTTGGTATAGATAAATTACCTTATATCGTTCATAACAAATACAAAACATCGGAGCATTACAGTTTCAGGTGAAATATTTTCATTTATCCACTATATACATATAAGAGAAACAGGGCTAGGCCTTCTTTGACTCTAGTGATATAACTTGGTAGGGGAATATCATGCGATGTTCCATTCCAAATAAGAATCTGGAGGTATTATTTTTTCGAAGTTTTTCGTAACTACAAGTAAGGGAACAAGTCATCCCAGGGCAGGGCCAATTTTAACCCAATTAACATGATTTGAAAACAAGAGATGTGTTTTTCAGAAACGCAATGCCCCCTTATGTACCGCTTTGGAAAAAAAATGTTTGATCTTTGACCTTGAAGGATGACCTTGACCTTGACCTTTCACCACTCAAAATGTGCAGCTCCATCAGTAACACATGCATGCCAAATATGAAGTTGCTATCTTCAATATTGCAAAAGTAATGACAAAACTTTAATATTTATTAAAGTTTTGGACAGACAGACAGTAGAATGACAGACAGACAGGCCAAAAACAATATACCCCCTTTTTTAAAAGGGGGCATAAAAACATTGTACCGGACCACCAGAAAAGACTTTTAAACCTAATTTGCTATATGAATCATGTGACCCATGGGCCGTGGCCATTCTCCACACCAGTAGAATGATTTAAACAAACCCCCAAAAGAGGACTACTAGACGATGTTTCAGAGATTTTGTTCTTTTCATTTTAATAACATACTAACCTTAGCGTTGGTGACCTACCTATGCAATCGAACCAAACAATGTTATAAAGTTTAAAAGGGGGTCATGAAAAGTGTTATTCCGTTTATGTTTGCTTAACATATGTTGGGTTCAGGACTAGTAGTCGCTTGGAGAAAAAGTTTACGCACTTACGGACTGAAGGACGTCGGACATCACGGTTTCCTAAAAGCTCTACTTAAGCACATAGGCGCTATGTGCTCAGGTGAGCTAACAAGCAAACCCTAGGGTGGGGTTAACTTTGTCCCCACGGGCATGGTTTGAACAAACTTGGCAGAGGACCACTATGCTAAGTTACAAACCAAATATTTAACCACTGACCCTTACGGGTTAAGACAAGAAGACTTAATTGTACAGTTATTTACTATATTAGTGTATATAACTCATTTACTCCTTGGGGCGGGGCCGGTTTGGAGGCATTATCTGAACAAACGCTAAAGAGGACAACTTTAAGATTTTAAGCACCAAATAATAAACCCTGACCCTTGCGGTTTTAGAGATTTTTTAAGTTTTAGTTTTAAAATCTATTTTTAGCTCGGATGACATAAATATGCAGCTGACCGGAATGCTTTGACAAACTTGAAAAAGTGTCACTCAAGGATCGTTATTGTGAAGTTCCGTTTAAATCTTTAAAATCCGTTTAGGGGTGATGCTGCTTGAATGAAAAAAATACGCTCGTCGGAAAGAAGGGGACATGTGAGCTAAACATCTTTGATTACATACCATTTTTAATGGATAGTTTCTGTTTCCGTTGTCCTGCAATATTATAGCGGTAGATTTCGTTGACATCTGTAACAAATATATCGTTGTTGTGGTATCCAATACCGAGGCAGACGTGCTCTAATTGTATTATTCTTTCTATTGTCATGAATTGGCTGTTAACTCGAATAAATTGGACAACAGGGCTGTCAAATATGAGAGCCACGCTATATGCACTTACATTGCACATTTGCTTCGGTTTTCTTGGCAGACTAAGATGACACAAAACTTCAAACGAATCATCCAACAATTTAGCTTTCTTGTTTGAACTGTCAGCTACTATAAATTGGTTGTCTGCTAATTCACATATGCCAATTATTGTTGGTGTTTCGGATTGTTTGGAATATTGGTCGTTTCTAATATCATGCTTGGTCATATCTGATACTTTAATGACTTGATTAGAATTGTTCCTGTATGTCTGAATTTTTCCAAGACTTCCTAATTCAGAAACTACTTGAAACATGGAGGTCTCAGCCAGGAACCTGAAGTTAATTCCCCTGTTGTCCTTTCGTTCATATAGAGCATCTGTTTCTTCGGACAGTTCATCATATTTCCTACACAATATAAACGCTAGTTGCTTATTATCCTGTGTTATACTGTCAAGACCTCGTTGGATAAGTTTATATCTTTGATTTATCTCCGTATGCCTTTGCATTTCTTGTTTGCAGGTTTCATTAATTCTTGTAAACATAGTTTTAAGTTCCGATGTTGAACTGCCCCAGTTTCTCAATTACAGCTGTCATTTTCTTTTGGAACG
Organism: Dreissena rostriformis; assembly: GCA_007657795.1. NCBI lineage: Eukaryota > Metazoa > Mollusca > Bivalvia > Myida > Dreissenidae > Dreissena > Dreissena rostriformis. The sequence goes on from VMBQ01002154.1 coordinate 44,069, forward strand.
ACGCGATTTCTAGAAGTGTTTTATCATAACTGACTTGAAGAGTCTCAAACTGCTTTTCCATATCAATCTGTTCCGAGTTAAACTTCTCACATTTAGCGAGAATGTTTTTAGGGAGTTCCTTAAAATCGTCTTCTACGTCAAATTCTTCTGTCATTTCCCCGATACGAACTACTTGCTCACAGAGCCTGTAAGATGGTGAAAGAAGATATATTAATGGAATATTATGTAAATATAGAGATAACATTTCACATTATGTTTAGTAGGTATGTTGTATGATCAACCCATGGGAAAGACGAAAAAATCTTGTCGGACACGATCGGACCTCGTTCTTCTTTACAAAAGAATAGAAAATACCTTTTGTAGAGTTTATTATTATTATTATGACGTATAATTATGACGTTCACAATGTTTAACTATTCTAAATACAATAAAATAACAACTTAATTAAAACCCGTTCTATGAAGACATTTGGAAAAACCTTGATCTACAGTAAAGGAAGTCAAGATGGCGACGTCCGTGCCGAGACAAGTATTTAACATAAAATAGTCGTTTTTTTTTTTAATATTCCTAGTTTCGTGTTCATTTTTAATCAAAATTTTACATGTTGTTTTTTTTTGTCGGAAACGAGGTCCGACAATTTGGGAAATATTATCGGACCTCGTCAAATTTTATCGGATTTGTCCGAGGTCCGACGTCTTTCCAATGGGTTGTGTATGATTGATAAGGTTATATAATGGGCAGACAAGTAGGTAGATAAGAAGTTAGGAATTTAATTAAGACATACGCAGTTATGTTTTATAGTCTAGGGCGCGTAATCGAATAATTTTATCAAATGTAAAATTGTTTGTATAAATTATGTATGTAAATAATGATTTGAAATTATTTTATAATAATATTTTAAGTCCTGGTAACATCGTTGGTTGATAATTTTATTTCTAATATTATATGCATAGCTTTAAAACTCATGCGATAAAACTTAATAGTACATGTTAGTTTGTAGACACTTTTTTTCATACGACACACGAGCACTTCAATTTTACATGAGCACGTGGTGGGTTACTCAGAGTACATTGGGAAATCGATAATGCAGTACCGGAATTTGAAGTCAGACGGATACAATAAACTTACATGTTTTCAGCGGTTTTAGTATTAGTTTTAATTTAACAATGAATAGAAATGATGGGAAGAATAAAGGGACATTTTGTTTTGATAAGTACGAAAGCATGCAGTGGATTTAATTTAGAAACTCGTCGCTGTACCTCTTATTATAAAATTGTTTAACCTAAGTGCTTTCTAATTGCAAATTAGTAGAAACTGAAAAGTGAGAATACACGGTTTGTGCCGGGATGATCAGTTAATATAGTTTGTCACAAACAAATAATAATTCATTTTCTAAGACTTATCGGAAACATGCTCTCATCCTGGTACTAACCGTGTATTTCTTTGGTACCGAACCTTACCACAAGTAAATATTTGAAAGATTTGTTATTAATAATACAAAACCACCCGACTCAAAATCATGTATCAGCGTATTGCATGCAGTATTGGGTATATACTAGATATGAATGAGTTAAACATACGGGCATGTCATAATTGTGTCCCTACATGTATAATAAGCAATATTGTATAATTTAAGTGGAAATAAATATCATTAATCAAACTTTAATTTATTGACAATAAAAGATGGAAGAAGGAGTTTGAAATTATCTGTTCTAGTGTACTCTGTCTACCCCATTCTAAACTTTCTCAAAACATTTCGATAGATAACACATGCACTTGCCAAACATCCGTTTTTCTGCGCATGCTCTTTACAAGTTTATGTGCAAATCAAATAAATGGGGGGCTAATTATATTCGTTAGGTGCATTGTTATAAACGTTTGTAACCGTGTAGTTACAAGAAATATGAAGCTGATTTGTTTACATCTTCATAAGAATGTTGCTTCTCTATGACATCTAGTTATGCAATTTATAGAATTTCGTGTCATAGATTTTACTGACATTGCAACTTTACGGATATGACTAAACTTCCACACTGACCTATGATCCGAGTGTAAACAATAAATACAGCAAAGCCTTCTGTGGCCCTTACAAAACATCTTAATAGTTTCTTCCGGATGTTGTTCGCACTGTGTTATGTAATCCAACTTTGCTTCTGCAATGGGCCAGTCTGATTTATCTCCCTTCCCTAAAACGACATGGTTCTTGAAAAGTTGATTATGCAGACTGACACAATTTTCACAAAAGTAGCGTTGACAACTTTTGCACCAATGTTGAGCCTCGATTTGCAGACCGCTGCCTTCGCATCCGGAACAAAGACAATCGTTCACACTATCCGACGCTAACTGCACTGGCGCTTCTATTTGATCCGCCATGATTGTTAACTTAAATCCGATATTTTCAACACTCTTCATTACCTCTTCAGCATATTTTAAAACCAATTATACCCTTTATGGTAAACAAGTCTATATACACCATGATTCACAAAGATGTATCTAGCACATGTTTTATGCTCAGACGAAAGATATAACACTGAATATAGTGCGGCCTACTTTATAGATATTATGTCCTTGTGGCTCGATGTGTATATTGCGACATTCAATACACAGCTGAGTTGGTATAGGTAGCCATATAAACCTGATACTCGTAAACCCTGTTATATTAGCATTGATTACAAGGTTGAATTGTGTCCTATAAGGCTATATGCATAACCGTTTTTGGTACATGGGTTTCACGAGATATATTACAATGTTACAGCAAGTTAGTGGGATATTCGTAAATTAAACTAATTCGATTCCAGAACAAAAACAAATATATTCACCACAATTGTATTTTAATATAGTCGTGCATAAAAGTTTAAGTTAAGTGACAGCATGTTAATATTTCTAAGCTCTACCCAGCAAGCAAGATATATGGGAGCCATATAGACGCAGCTGTAAACTACAACACTTTGTACTATCAAATAAAGCATGTTATAAACTGTTATTTACACACAATACGTGCATGGATTTATATGGAAGATTTATATTGTTATAATGTAAGAAATAAACGTAATCAATCAAAAATATTTAATAAACAATTAAAATTGTTAAGAAAACCATTTGTTTTCTTCATTATTGACGCTGTAAGTTCCGCGCTTCCAATTTAAAATCGATCACCTGTTCAGGGATATTGTTACACTCATCTAGTTCTTATGTGGGTTCCATATGAGCCATAGATTAAAAGCTTAAAATTAAATAACATTTTAAGATAAAAAAGCAATTGCTTAGATCCGTGTTCTTACAAATAATACGTTTACTTAAAATACTTATGCTGCAATATTGGCTCCTTATGGGATCCACGTGCACACACTGAACCTTTTCCACTAGATTAAGTGACACATTAAATAGATAATAGCACAACCAAAGTAGCGACTAATTCATACATGTATGTGTCAAATCAAAATTTATGACCATTTGTTTGAGAAAATTATTATAGAAAAATACCACACATCACGCGAGATCTTTTGCTATTGTTTTAATTACCCCTTTATTCAAACATCGCAAAGTACATTCAATCAGTGTTCTTAATGATTAACTCGTGTCTCGAGCGGTAATTGAATCGAACTCTAATACATCAAAGCGCTGAACGCTGAACGATTGACAAAAACTAAGTTTAAAGTCTCGTCAAGATATCGGAGTCTAGCAAATGTTTAAGAAATCTTTTTCTACACGAATGATGTTTCAAATTCAGGTAATGTATTAGTTATAACTTATAAGTTGTTCAATTTTTCTTATTTAACGGCTACAGAATACACATTATTCGATTATGGATAAATCAATAAAACAAAAATAATGTGTCTAAAATCAATCACAGTGGACCAGTTTTGCGGTTCTGAATGTCACTGTGGTCAGTAATCTCTCCTGCAGAATGATTTTGAAGCATTACAGCGATACATGGTTTCCATTTAATGTTCTAAAGATTCCAGCTATCGCTCCGTCTAAAATCGAAAGCAGTTAGGCTATTCTATGAACCTCCGCTCTGAAATATGACCGGTACCGAATATAGCTCGTATCAAATTCAAGCCGCCAGTAAAAACTACGTGATGATAGTGGATTCAAATTGTTTTGCTATAACTCGTTTGCATGGTTTTAAATTCGCCATTTTGTATTTTCTTTCACATGTTCGACAGTAAACCAGTGTTGTTTTTTGGTCTGTACGATTCCTTGTATTTTTAGTATGTGTTTATAGGGCCTTTAATACAAATCAGCTAGTTTCATTTCATTTTCTTACTTCCTTCCTTTCCAATATATCTCGAACAAATGCAAACACATATTTAATTTTTTTACGCACCTCTAGTGGCATTCGAACAGACGCATGAACAATTCACCAACTTCAATTACTGTTTTACTACATTGCGTGCGAATAGTTGAACTTCATTTACATTTAACGATTGTACGACTATTTATTTCTGACTTTTCACGACCGCTTAAAGTGTCTCGTGGTCAAGTTGTATACTGTTGTATAAAAACCTGTTTACGTGTTTGAAACAATGATACATATTGGGAAAACAACCATTTACTTTAAATGCATAGTTAAAACTAAAAATGGAAAACTGGAACCAACGTTTTTAGAAATGGGTATTTATTTATCAAATAGTTTGGTTGAATTTTTCTACATATTATTAAAACACACTGATGTTATCATGCAGATAAGCGCCCTAAACGAAAAGGCACAGCTTGTAAAGGAACAGAAAGACATTTTGCGGCAAGTGCAAAGAAACAACATCCAGAGGACCAGTTTAATACACGACAAACAGTAATGTATTAACATCTAATAATATTTGTAACGTCAAAAATAATATTTTTAAACATTACCATATGTTCGCAATTTAATGAAATACTACCATAGAAATTGTGTTAAGCAAACTCGTAAAGAAATAAAAAAGAACCTTCGATAACACAGGATCATTACTGTTTTAAGCCTTCTTAATGTATTGTATTAATCATTGTGCACAATTCATTCAATAAAGGCAATTTTTTATCTTTGTTTTACGGGAGTGCCGATCCTAAATTTCAACAAAACATAAAAATAAAAGTACTCGCCGAGCTTGTTTGTTATTCACAGCTTATATGAATATATTCAGAAAAAAAAATCCAAAAAGTAAATATCCAACATTGCAAATAAAAATTGAAATTACGAAGAACATAGTTTTGTTGTTATGGATTATTGAAATATACTCTCCAAAAACACTGGAAAGTTGTTTTTATGTCTAAACAACGTATTATCGTTTATAAATGAATTACACAAGTGAAAGTGTATCTCGAAAAAGACAGACTGCAAGTGAACTGAACACTATTTAAGGAAAACAAATCCCAGATTCTTTACCAAAAAACTGACAAGTAACAAATATGGTTTGATTGATGTGTCAGTGGATCTGTTTATAATCAGATTCTTATGCACATTCCACTTTCTATGTTTGTTAAATCACATCGACTAAAGGAATTTTAAAGTTATTTAAACTGTAAGCACATTTTACGCGAGATCTTTTGCTATTGTTTTAATTACCCCTTTATTCAAAAGACGCAAACTACATTCAATCAGTACTCTTAATGATCAACTCGTGTCTCGAGCGGCAATTGAATCGAACTCTAATACATCAAAGCGTTGAACGCTGACGGATTGTCACAAATAAAGTTTAAGGTCTCGTCAAGATGTCAGAGTCTAGTAAATTTTACCGAAATCTTTTTCTACACGAAGAATATTTCAAATTTAGTTAATGTATTAGTGATAACTTCTTTAAATTGTTTTTTTCTTATGTAACGGCTAAAGAAAACACATAGTTCGACTATGTAGGAATCAATAAAAAATAAAATATTACTAAAATCAATCGAAGTGGACCAGTCCACTGTATACAAGATTGTTTTGCGGTTCTGATTGACTCTGTGGTCAGTTTTCTCTTATTCCAGAATTGAAGGCAGTAAAGCAAGGGAATGTGTGAACTATGCAACAGTCATGTCAAAAGCGATACATGTTTTCATGTCCGGTACCAAAGACTCCGGCTATCGCCGCAATCTAAAATGGAACGTAGGTGCTGAAGAACGCTTTTCTACTAAATTCCACACAGAAATTTGACCGGGCTCGTATCAAGTCCCCGCCGCCAGGACAAACCACGTGCTGATAAAAGGTTCAAATTGAATTGCTATTACTCGTATGTATGGTTTTTAATTCGCCATTTTGCATTTTCTTTCACATGTTCGACAGTAAATCAGTATTGTATTTTGGTCTGTAAGTTTCCAAGTGTTTTATAAGTTTTTCTTTACATGGGGCTTTAAGACGCATTAGCTAGTTTCATTCGAGCAGCTTTTTTCACACTTGCATCCTTTCCGATATATACATGTATTGAGTAATTAACAAAGTTCTTTTGATGAAATCAGCATGAAAACAAGTTGCAATCAAATATTGTTTTACACGCGCCTCTAGTGCAATTCGAAATAACGCATACACAAATCACCAACTTCAATAACTATTTTACCACACTACAGTCCCGTTCGCATGCGTGTAGCTGAACTTCATTTACATTTAATTGACAACGATTTTACTACTACTATTCTGACTTTTCACGACCGCTAAAAGAGTCTCGTGGTCAACTTTTTATAATTGTGCAAACCTGTTTCTATTGTTTGAAACAATTAGACATACCGGTGGTATTTATAAAGCAACCCTTTAATTAAAATTAATCTAAAATTAAAATCATCCTAGTTAAAATGGAAAACAGAAACCAACGTTGTAAGAAACACCAAGTTTGGTTGTTTGTTTCCTACATAGTTTGCATATTATTTTAACCGACACATAAAATATTTTCGTATGAAGATTAACGCCCTAAATGAAAAGGCACAGCTCGTTAAGGAACAATTAGACATTTTGCGGCAAGGGCAAATAAACAACACGAAAGGAAAGACATTATAAGTATTGAACAATATTTGACGCGTCAAACATAGCATTCTTAAACATTACCTTATGTTTGCAATTTAGGAAATACCATCATAGAAATGGTGTTAAGCAATTTCGTAAAGAAATAAAAAGAATCTTCGATAATAAGAGAGCAATACTGTTTTAGCTTTATTAATGTACATGTATTTTATTAATCATTGTGCACAATTCTTTCTACGAAGGCCATTTGTTTTTACATTTTGTTTTACAGGAGTGCCGACCCTAAATTTTGACAAAACATAAAAATAAAAGTTACTTTCGTGAATTGTATTCTTATATTTCACCCGCCGACCTTGTTCGTTATTCAAAGCTGAAGTAAAATGTATTGCAAACAAATTTCAAAAAGTAAGAATCCAAAATTGCAAATAAAAAAAAACAACATTACGAAGAACATAGTTTGGTTCTTATAGATAATTGACAAATCTTGTCCGAAAACACTGGAAAGTTTTTTGTTTATGTCGCAACAACGAATTATCGTTAATAAATTACACAAATGAAAGTGTATCACGGAAAAGACAGTCTGCAAATCAACTTTACAAGAAAGAACACATTCCGGATTCTTTTCCAAAACTGGCAAGTAATAAAAATGGTGTGATTTATGTGTCAGTGAATCTGTTAATAATCAGATTCGTATGTATATTCTACTTATTATGTTTGTTACAAAACATTGGGTTATTTCATTTACAAAGGGTAAAATGTATTAAATACTAAACCACTGAACTCGATTGGAATAATAAAAGTAAATGCAGTTGTTCATACACAACATTGGCTGACCAAATGGTAAAATGATACATTTTAATAAGCCACTAGCCATGCGACAAGACAAATAGATAGTTTAAACAGACAAAAGAAAAATAAAAGTGTATATCCGTTGTTTATCTCTTTACACCGTACAAAACAGATTGCTATAATATTGTATACAATTTATAATTGAACCACTCCATGAGAAATTCAGCGTTTGCTTCATAAGTTGTGACTATGATAAACTCCAAGTACCACGTCGTTGTTTGGGAACGGTGATCATGCCAACAAATACACCGTTCTATTAAAAAAAATAATATAATAATGTAGATGCTATAACAATGATTATTTCCTTTAATACAGGATTTTCCGAAACATGTCTTATAAACATTTATACATCCGACCTAAATAAGAGTCAAAAGGAAATGTTTAATAAAATACATTCACACATTAAACATTTAAATACATGTACAATGATATGAAACAACGTTGAACCTTTTATGCAAATGAAAAATAACGATTAAATATGAATCCCTACGTAAACTAGATTAACAACATCACAAGAAAATATATCTTCGATAGCAAACTCGATCAACTATGGAATTTTAGCGATTATATCAATCCTGAGACTTATATAGTAAACAAAAGAACGAGAAAAGTAAACAATACATACAAACGAGTGTATTATTTTTTATCTACTTATCTGTGCAGTTCTTTCACTACTACATGTGCTCAGCCATTCTCGGATGCATGCTGTTCTACACCTTAAAATAGACGCATTAAAGAAATCTTGATTGGTTGCCTAAAACACCTGTATTTCATCGCTGCCGTAGAGACCCACGAGAAGCATCAAGACTCTTCATATCCCCCGAAATTTACAAGTTTATCCCGTTTTAAAAATAAATGATCATCGGGAAAAGCATAACATAAAATGAAAAAAAAAAAAAAAAAAAAACNAAAAAAAAAAAAACATCTAGGTTTTCGGTAGTTTATCGATTTTTTTTCTATCATGATCATAGAAAATAATTTCGGAAAATAAACTCTTAATTTTCCTTGTAAAGAGACGGCCTAATTCTGTTAAACTATGGGCCTTGGTCAGTTCACTCGCACATTTGTGAAGTTTCACTTGAATATCTTTAGTAAAGACAAATCTATGGAGTTGTTGCAAGCAAACCTCAACCGTTAAGTACTATATACGGTCATGTAGAAAAAATTGACAATAATACAAATATGAGTTGTTTGCCAGCTGAAATGGAATTCACCCTATGGGCCAATACAGCAAACATCTTGGACAAATAATAAACATGTATGTGTGAAATCACCTACCCAGGTAATTAATAATGTTTAAAAGGCATCAAACATAAACCAGCTAACTCGAGTATCATTCATGCACACTGTTTACTCAATTGTTCACTACTTGCACTACTTTCACTACTGCATGCACTGATTCCGAGTCAGCTGCATGCTGTTTTAGACCTTCAAACATTTACGTAAAAGAACTATCGTCAGGTTGTTTTAAACACGTGTATGGTGTCGCTTTTGTAGAGACCCACAAGCAATATTCCCTTTACTTTGCTGTAGCACACACATGTGAGAGTACCGCTAACGAAAAATCTTGACAGTATGTCTTTGCCTTCCTTATCTAGTTGCACGATTTCCTTAGATCCTTGACAACAAAAAAGCACCTGCCCTTTGGATGTAACATGTAATCCATCTGGTATTTTAAGTTTGATTTCGCCGGAATGGGGTTGAAGTGTTTCAGCCTTCTTCAATGTGAGGCACGAGTTCCCATTTTTGTCGGTTGTGACGTATACAGTTGTCCCATCTGGGCTTACCGCACACTTACGGGCTGTTTAGAGGTACAAGAAAGAGTATTTATTTTCACATGTGTTGTATTTAGAGATACCAAAATCTTCATAACCGCAAACAAATGAATGAATTACGAAATGCTGTGTTCAGATTAAATGCATGTAATAATTTTATTTATATATTGATTTTGTTTCACAGAAGGTGATAATATCTATATTTATCTATTCAAATTGTTCTCTTAACAATTATATTACTATGGCATTAACATAATTGTTTGGTGTCAAATTTAACAAACACAAAACAACAAGGACAAAAATGGTCTTAGACGCTTTTCTGTTTAATAGGGCGTGACCAGATTTGAATCCAGGGGCATGATTTTAACAATCTTTGTTGAGGACCACAAACCAAATATCAAAAATGTATGCCTGTTGGTTGCTTTCAGCTCCTAGCTGAATTCAAGCTGGTTTCCTTTTTTAAAAGTTATTTTGCTATATTAGTCAATATGAAACATGTTGTTTTGTTGTTGTTGTTTTTTTACTATAAATGTCTTTATAAATCATTCGACGGTAGCGCGTTGCCAGTTTTGACCTCAAGATCATGATTTGAATAAAATTTGAAGTGGACTTCTTTACGACGTAACACGTTAAATGTGTAATCCCTGAATCTTGCGGTTTCAGAGATTCCTCATAAAATAATTTACCTGACACATTTCTATAATGTTTCGAACAGCTTGTGTGATGTTTCCAGAACCATTTTAGAAATTATCCGAGATATCAGTAGGACATAGTTTCATGATGATCGGGCAAAAAATATGACTTTTTCAGTATTCACAAATTTGCACTAAATTTTCCAATTCAAAGGAAACTTACTAGTCTACTGATGGTAGTGTTTTATTTTTGATTGATATCCAAGACGGGGCAAATTAAGACCCCAGGTGCATGATTTGAACAAACTTGGTATAGTTCCATCATACAGATACCAAACATCTGGCCTTGCGGTTTTTCAAAAGAAACTTTTTGTATACATGTGTATATTCAATATATACATATAACGTGATCATGTACCCCAAGGGCTATGTCATTTTGACCACAGTAATATGACTTGAAAGAACTTGGCAGGGGACCACCATACGATGTTACACGCATAATACCAATCTGAGCCTGGCGGTTTCAGAGGAGATTTTTAAAGTGTTCACTATAAACAGACATAAACATTTATGGGAAACTAGTTACAAACAGGGAACGGCCAATTTTAACCCCAATGACATAGATAGATAGATTTATTTCAGTATAATGACACAACATGATAAAACATCTCTACATACATGATAAAATAGTAAAACAATAAACATCCATGAGAAATGAAACCATGTTATTAACATTACACCAAGGATTACACAAAAAAGAGAACTTAATCTCTTATTTCCATTGTGGTCCTTGGATATTGATGGTATTGACATAGAGAGGCATGGGATGAATATCACAGATTCGAGTTATGAAAGACAATCATTTGCATAAAAAATTTGACATATTAAAATGAGGGTAAATTAAAAACTATCTACATGGATCTAAAAGGATGATTACATATTAAGAAGATGAGTTTTAACTGACAACTTAAAAGTAGATATACTTGTAATATTCCTTAAAGTAGAAGGTAATTTGTTCCACAAAACACGACATGATTTAAACAAACACGGTACAATACCATGAAGTTTCGTTCAAATCTTCCCAGTGGTTTAGACGGAGATGCTGTTTGAATAAAAAGCTTACGCATGGCGGACAAAAGGCGATCTCAAAAGCTCAGCCTGTGTACGTTGTGAACAGGTGAGATAAAAGTATATTTGATAACAAACCATGTTGAACGGCGATTTTACTTGTACAATATCGTCCTTCAATATTAAAGTTGTAGATTTCTCGGGCATTTGTAACAAATATATCGTCGTTGTGGTACCCAATACCGAAGCAGCAGACTTTAATTTGTATTATTCTTTCTACTGTCATGCGTTGGTTGTTTACACGAATAAATTGGAGAACGCAATCGTCAAATATGACAGCCACGATATATGCACTTACTTTGCACATTTGCATTAGTGTGGTCGGAAACATGAGACGCGACGAAACTTTCAACGAATCATCCAACAATTTAGCTTTCTTGTTTGAACAAATTGGCTGTCTGCTAATTCACATATGCCAATTATCGTTGGTAATGCGGATTCTTTGGAAGATTGGTCGTTTCTAATATCATGCTCGGTCATATCTGATACTTTAATGACTTGATTAGAATTGTTCCTGTATGTCTGAATTTTTCCAAGACTTCCTAATTCAGAAACTACTTGCAACATGGAGGCCTCAGCCAGGAACTTGAAGTTAATTCCCCTGTTGTCCTTTCGTTCATATAGAGCATCTGTTTCTTCGGTCAGGGCATCATATTTCCTACACAATATAAACGCTAGTTGCTTATTAGCCTGTGTTATACTTTCAAGACCTCACTGGATAAGTTTATATCTTTGATTTATCTCCGTATAACGTTGAATTTCATTGTTGCAGGTTTCATTAATTCTTGTAAACATTGTTTAAAGTTCCGATGTTGAACACTGCCCTAGTTTCTCAGTTACATCTGTCATTTTCTTCTGGCAAGACGCGATTTCTAGCAGTGTGTCATCATAACTGGCTTGAAGAGTCTCAAGCTGCTTTTCCATATCAACGTGTTCCAAGCTTATCTTCCCACATTTAGCGAGAATGTTTTCAGAGAGTTCATGAAAGTCCTCTTCCGCGTGAATTCCTTTCGCCGCTTCTTCGATACGAACTACTTGCGCATTCTGTACATGGTTAAAAGAGAAGGTAACATTATTAAAAATTAATATAGCTAAATAAGTACGTCTTGTTTATACATGCAATTTTATGACGATATTTAAGTAAGGTAGGATAGTTCTGTTTAATACGATATATGTATTACTAGCAGTTTGTGGATGGTTAAGGTATATTAAAAAAAGTACATGTAGGTGGGTACCCTAACAAACTAACCGAAATGCCGCGTCAGTAACAATTTAAAGTAATGAAATGTCCTCGATATGCAATAGTGAATAAAGTAGCACATTGACCTATGATCGGAGTCTAAACAATATATGCAGCACAGCTTTCTGTGACCAGTACAAAACATCCTTATCTTTTCTTCCGGATGTTGTTCGCACTGTGTTATGTAACCTAACGTTACATTTGCAATGGGCCAGTCGTATCTATTGGCCCTCCCCAAAACAACATGCTTCTTGAAAAGTTAACTGTGAAAAACGATGCAATTTTCACAATAGTAGCGTAGACAATCTTTACAGAAAAATTGAGCCTCAATTTGTAGACCACTGTCTTCGCACCCTGAACAAAGACAATCATACACACAATCCGACGCTAACTGTTCTTGCGTATTCATTTGATCCGCCATTTTTCACTTAAAATTGATATTCTTCACAATAATCATTACCTCTTCAGCATTGTTTTAAACAAATGATTATGATTGTAAACTTTTATATAATTTCCATGATCCACACAGCATACCTGTCAAGTCTCACGGTTTCGCCGTGAGTCTCACGGTTTTTGGCATGCAATGACGGTCTCACGCTGACTTAGTAATTTCTCACGCATTTCTTCAAAAACAAAAAAATGAAAAAAGTAATGTTTGGATTTCTTATTACCAAGACGGGCGGACTGTTTTAGTGGTTTATCACCTAAATACCATATGTACCGAAAACTACGTCACCGGTGTCTATGTAAACAAAACAAAATCGGCTGCAAAATGTCAGCAAGTGGCTCACCGGCGAAGAAAAAAAACTAAAAAATACACAGGGGCTGCAATCTACAAAAGTAAATATGATGAAAAATGGGAAGAGAAGTACCCTGTCAAACCCTCAAAGACTATTAATAATTTCTATTGTACTATTTGCTCAAAAGCTTTTAGTTGCGGTCACCAAGGAGAGACTGATGTCAAAAGGCATGTCATGACAAAATCTAATCTTGAAAGATCGTTCTCTCTAAATATGCAGCCCAAACTAAACTTTATAGCAAAGGAGGACCCTATTGCATATAAAATATCCCGTGCAGAGGTACTGATGACTATAATTTCATCGTCGAAAATAATCTGCCAATTGCTGTTGCAGACAAGTGCGGACCCCTGTTTAAAAGCATGTTTCCCGATTCCCAAATAGCAAAAAACTATCAAAGTTCAAAAACAAAAACCTTTTGTATTTTAAATCGGGCTTTGGCTCATAGTTTCCATGAAAGTCTTGCAAAGCAAATGCAAGAGTTGCCGTTTACACTTGCTACAGATTGTAGCAATGACTGTGATCTCACAAAAATGAACCCCATCACTGTTAAAATATACTATGTTAATTGCAATAAAGTTGAAAGTAATTTTCTAGACATGTGTACTACCCAGACTGCAACAGCCGAGGCAATTTTTAGTAAGATTGACCAGGTCATGGTTTCAAACGGAATTCCTTTTGAGAATTGTGTGGCTTTTTCGGTGGACAACGCTTCTGTTAACATGGGGAAACGTAACTCAATTAAGACTAGGGTTTTAAAAAAGAATGAGCATATTTATTTTATGGGCTGCCCATGCCACATGGCCAATAATGCTGCACATAAAGGTGGATCTTCGTTTGCTGGAATATCGAAGTTTGATGTTTAAAATCTCGTCGTAGACATTTTTTATTAGTTTGACAAAAGCACTAAACGCAAGAACGAATTCTGTGTCTTGTTTGATAGAAAATATAGGCAGGTTCTCAAACATGTATCAACAAGATGGTGAAGTCTGGAGTCTGCAGTTTCTAGGATCCTGCAAATGTATCAACCCTTGAAAGGTTACATCCTCTCTGGACCTGACAAGCAGCCTAGATTTAAACTAGGGATGGGACCGAATATTCGAATATTCGAATATTCGAAAATCGGCCGAATATTCGAATCCAAAATTCATATTCGAATATTCGATTTTTATTTTTTTATGCAAATGAATTAAAAAAATATATATATTTGTTTGTTCAGTGCAGACTTTTTTAGTGCATCCGTCTTTGTTTGCATAACAGCTGCCATCAATTAACGAGATGATAATTGGCATACTGGAGGGTATCATGAGAGGGGTTGTGTATTTATTGATTTTATCTGGCAGTTTGCACGGGTGTTAATACACCGCGTTAAATCTATAGTCGAAGAAAATTGACGTGTTATTCACAGTTCGGCGTCTAGCAATTAAGGCAGCCCGACTATCGTTACCTTCAAATGACCAATCAATTTTAGTGTTATATACATACATCTACTCAGAATGTAGTTGCTCAAATATTAACCAATTTCATTTGTTTTGTAATAATAATAAATTAATATACCGTCGAGAGCGTTCATTCAAACTCGCCATATTTTCAAGATACGTCTACAATTTATATTCTAACAACTATTCAGTTAAAGAAATTCATAATGCCTCCCTCTCGTGTTTGGAATTATTTTACGCGTTTTATAGCGATAAACTGTTTTTGTGTGTGCACACTGCATGTACATAATAATTACGAAACTTGAATACTAGTTCATATACGCATGTTGTCTGAATGTTGTACCAGTATGTTGTTGCTACGTTTTCTTTGTGTAAATAAAAAACAACTTGTGCACTAAGGTTTTTGTTTGTATTTATTTTAAAGTACGAATGAGGAATATAATTGATATATTAGCAAAGTTCTATCAAAGTTTTGACATCGTCGTTGTTCTGGAATCCGTATAAAAAAAAATGCGAAAACAAAAGAACAAATATTATCTAAGGGAAGTAACCCAAAATGATATTGAAATAAATCAGAATTACGGTAATATGTTTACCGGCAACATGTGAAATAAATAAATGTTATGAAAATAAAATGTATTAAGCGAATATAAAGAGAAACATAATCATGTATCGATCTCAAAAAATGATAACTCCATCTCCTTTTACAAAGATGCATATACAAAACGATTAAAAGTGGTATGTGCGGCAATGAGGAACAGTACTTTACTCCGGACGGGCGTAAGTTCGGACATTTTCATCTTATGTCTAAAATCGAATATTCAAATATATTCGAATAAGGGCAAACGAATATCATTTTAGTATTCGAATCCCATCCCTAATTTAAACGGATAGTCGCAAAGTTCGAAAACCATACGACCGAGATATACCTCCTGTTCGACCAGTTTGTTCTTGCACAATGTGTTTCGTGCAGTTTATTCCTACAGAAGGAGGAACCAAGTGCACCTTGATTGAGGATCAAATGCGATCATTTTTGAGAACATTTTTCCTGAAGTTTGTGACCGTTACTGCAATCAAAAAAGCAGCATCGATAATTGTTGTAGACTTGACTTATCCAGAGGCACTTGTTGATGTGAAGGACCTGCAGATTGGCTTCACTACCCGTCAAAACTTACGTCAGCTTGAGAGTCCTGGAGACACTTCGCCGTCACAACGCAAACAGTTCTTGGAGGCTGCTATGCAATTTTACGTTGACACAGCTAAGTATGTCATAAAAACATTTCCATTCGATGACCAGCGCTGCTCTCAAATGCTCTCATAAACTTTGAAACAAGGTTAGAAGCATCGTTTGAATGTGTGCAGTACTTCGTTAAGAACTTCCCAACTGTGCTAAACTTCTCACCCACTGAGATGGACACTCTTGAGGAGCAATTCAATGAGTACCAGCTGCTCGATCCACCTCCTATGGACATCATAAAGAATGCCACAACAGTTGAGGAAATACTGGATGGCTCAAAGCAAGAGTCTTTGAGAATGGACATTCTCTGGGGAACATACATTCAAAATAAACTACCACTATTGTTCAAGGTTGCCATGGTCGTTTTGATTATTCCCTACAGCAATGCAGAAGAGGAGCGTGTTTTCAGCATGGTCCGTAAAAACAAGACTGACTTTCGTTCATCATTAAAATCTGATGGCTCTCGCAGCTCAATCCTAACAGTGAAACTGAATAATAAAGAACCATCTCATAAGTATGAACCTTTAAAGGCATTGGTTGACAGGTCAAAGAAAGTTACTTGGGAGTATAACCGGGAGCATCAGGGTCAGTCAGCATCTACTTCCGCTCCTTAAGACTTAAGATTGACTGCTAAAGCAGATGCATTGAACATTACAGGCAGTGTAATATGAACAGAGATTGACATTAACATATACTATAGTACTTACATGTTTTTGAGTTTCAACATATAAGTATATATGTTTCATTAAAAATGACATGTTCTGTCTTCCTTCATTATATTTTTCACTGAAATATGTTAAAAAATGGTAACTTTTCAAGCAAGAAAAAAGGGCTATTTAAAAAAAAATAGTCTTAATTTTGCTCAGGAAATAGCCCCAAAACACACCACAGACCATCTAGGATCCAAAACTTTTTCAGGGGGGGGCATGCCCCCAGACCCCCCTATATCTGGTCTCACTCTCAGCCACTTAAGACCCTTGACAGGTCTGTGTCACAGTTGTACATTACATTGTTATATGCTCAGACGAAAATTATTACACCATGACTATAGTGCGGCCTTCTTTAGAGATTAAAGATCACTGTCGTACGAGAGGTATCTTATGACAATCAAATATACAATATACTGTAAATCATTATTATTCGTGGGACGGTAATGTTCGTTGATTTGGTGGGTTGACCGGGCACCATTAAAACAGAATGCAAAGAAAGGAAACAGTCCAAGCTTATTATTTGAACTAATGCCGATCACGAAAACCAGGGCAATGAGACCAAGCCAAATTTACACACAGAATGTGCATGCATTTATATGGCTGATTGATAATGTAAGATGTACACGTTATTTTAAATATACTGTTATATACAAGTTAAATTGTACAAAAAATAACCGTTTGTAATTTTCATTGTTTGTGGCTGATGGAAGTTTCTCGTTTTCATTTTAATTTCGCACTCGTGTTCACGGATTGTGTAACACCCAAGTGGGTCTCATGTGGGTTCCATACGGGCAGTGCATTATATATGTTTTAATGTTATATACACAAATAAGATAAAAAAGAGCAATAACTTAGATACGTGTTTTCACAAATTAAAGAGCGCAAAAGCAATATGTTTACACACAAAAAATACATTTCAGTGCTGCATAATTTTCCCCATATAGGATCCATATGCGAATTATGCCGGGTAACTCTTGGTTATATCTAGAAATGAAATCAATTTTGACATGAACTTGAAATTCTTAAACATACACTAATTTTGCTAATTGTTAACAAGATAAAGTGAAAACCAAATGCATAAACACAAAAAACAAGGCAACGAACGATTCATATGTGTCAACTCAAAATGTATTACTATTTATTTGAGGAAGTTTTCATAGAAAAAATTAATCACGCGATTTCCTTCTCTGTATTTGAATAACCACATATGTCACATCAAGGCGTATGTTCTCTTCCCAAGTTACTTGCTTTGTTTCTCACTGACAGTGTCAACGTTTCACTGATTTCTTTTTGTGAAAGAACTAATAAGAACAATGTGTTTACTCACTTATGACTGACTTTTTACATTTCTTTTCAAATTGTAATTTAAAACTGTCAAGACACGTGAAAGCGATATTATAACACTGTAAAGCTGTATTTCATAAACAATAATTACAGACACCAATCAAGACAATGAACCTATAATGGAACAACATTGAAGACCGACAATATAAATGAAAAACCAGGTAATGCCAATGAAACAATTCTCATTTAAAATAGACTCAATCATATTTACAGTCTCAACGATTGTAAGTCCAAATTGTTTCTTCTTTCCAACCCACCGAAATAAGCGCGACCCAATTTTTGTGTTGGATTAGGATGTGGTAAAATATTTGTTCTGGTCATATTAAGACATGGTTACAAAGCGCCATGTTTACATATCTACCATATTGTGGTTCCCGGTGCGTGCTTACAGCACAATATAGCAAAAGAGCAAAATGACCCACTGTAACCAAGATGGCGGATCACGCCATTTGCATGCCCGCGAGAGAAAGCATTAAAGACTTGAGATAACTTTATCGTAAAAAAATATTTTGTTTCTCTATAAGTTGTGGTTAGAAGTTATTTCAAAATTAATACATATTATTTTCAACAGCATGCGATTTATTATTAATCAGGCTTGAATTATTTAATAAAACTTAAACATAATTATCGGGAAATATTCGTGCTAGTTTTGTCGATTTCACCTCATTTAATGCCAGAAACTTAGACATACTATTAATGTACTATGTCATCGTGGAACGAAACACTCGTTATATTATCAGAACTAGTTTTGGATTTTACATCAGCAAAAATGGTCGGGTAATTACTTGAGTACATCAATATTTATATAAAATAATAGTAAAATGGCACTTTTAAGTTAAAAGAACGTGAACAATCTAATATATCCGGTTTATGAGTTTAAAAAGTGCTTTATCTTCGAATCTACATTGTTAAAAAACTAAATCATGCTAGTGAGCACTAGTTTGACATTTGAAGATATTGTTAATTGATATACTCATTCTGAAATGTCAGATATTTCTATTGATATATTATACAATCTTGTACATTTAAAATCTAGTCTGTATTACATGTACATATTATTAAAGCATTGAATCTTACACACGTTTGTTTTTTTTTTCTTCAGTGAATCTTCAAGTAAACCATGTAATGGTAAAAATACTTTCCCTCTCAAGCCAGCCTTATTTTGCATGGGTCGGAAATGTGGGGAAACAAAAATATTTTTCATTTTTATGCTTACAGAAATTTTACTTGAGCATTTTATTATTATTTTGAAGACATACCACAGTCAAACACGTTGTAAAGAGCAACAGCATTCATCTATATAAAAAATGTTCCGAATCAACACATACAACTGGTTTATAGTCAAATATGTAGAAGAACATACAAAATGGCGAAATTTAAAAAATACAAAATGGCAAATAAAAAAGCATTAATAGCATAACAAGCATGATAGCAATACTATCGGAATCGACTTTCGTCAAGTTGTGATAAATGGAAGTCATTCCTAATAAATTCACAGAATCCAAGTCGGTACGAGTTTTACACAATGATACAATAAAAATAAACATATAAGCTCTATCAATGGTGTTATAACTCATTCGCCTATTCATTAATAATACTGACATTTGCAACGTTATAATTTGAACTTGGCAAAAACAACAACTTAATATTACACACGGGCAGCCGTGAGCTCAGCGTGAACATATGATTCCATTTAGCCTCTCTGTCAACATCGTCATTTTTATTCATGCCGCGTTTCTAAAATGAAATTATTCACGTTTCTAAATTGGTTCTATTTATAGTTTTCGGTATTGATCGTACTTCTTCGTTTTACGATTTGATTTAGCGGAAAATTAGCTCGTGCATTGCGAGTTTTTGTGGCATTATAAAGGTGTATATAGGCATTCTTTGTCACTCGAGGTTTTATTGGCAGCAAAGAAAGGTCGTTTGATATTTCACTATCATGTCTGATTCAGAAAGTGAATTAAAAAATAAAGTTGTGCATTAATTAAATGGCTACTTTGACGATAAATTTAAAGATTTGAAGAGAAGCTTCCAGGAAGAGTCGGACTGGACTGAGGAGAACGTGCGGAAAAAGGTCAGACTAGATTCAAACATTGTGTTGCAATCGGTTGCTAACAGAAAACAATTCAATTTTAACAATGAAATTTCTGAATTAATTCAAAGCGCATCCAAGGCTGTTTCTTTACGCAATGCTGAAAAAGCGAAAGAATTTTTATCAGAAGCTAAAGGGAAGCTTTATCACAAAAATAAACTTATAAGAATAGCGGATTCTTCACCTGCTGGTTGGATGACTATTCAAGAATACGAACAAAATGAAGTTGTTAGTCACGCCGAAGATGATAGACGTATTCGACGGGCAGAGGAAAGGGCAAAACAACGGCTCGAAAAGACTAAGAAGCCGGAAACCACACCAGCTGTGTTCAAGGTCGCTAATGATGCAGCTGCTAGCGTTGACTCTATTACAAGTCGTTTTCGACGCTCAGAGAGAATGGCTTCCGTCCAACAAGGTGGCAGGCGTGACGTCATCTGCTTCGCATGTGGGATGCCAGGTCACTTTGCCAATGGCTGCGGAGCTTTCTTGCAACAAGGTACCAGATCCGTGGGTAGCAGCATCGGAGCGTACGTCAAGCAGGATGGTCGATCAATGGGCTTCGCAAGTGGCACCAGCGACGCAACAAAAGGCAACACAGGCGAAAAAGCCGGTCTTTAGTCCCCTGCACGTAGAAGACACCATATCGAAGGTTTTTAACTTTTTATGTCTAAAACCTGGCAGGATGTTTCGAGATCATCTACGTTGGCCCCAGAACTGTTTTCAGCTGTAAGAGAAGCTTGTTTAAACGGACGTGAGGTTTCAACGATTAGGACGTACACATTAGCGTTTGAAAAATTGAGTAAGTGGTGTGTTGAATGCAAGTTGGATTTTTTGCCTGCAAACATTTCTTCGGTTGCTTTATACATTACACAAATTTCGAAAAATGATAAGAAATACAGCAAATCTAAGTTGAATAACATCTTTTATGCTATTAAGTGGGCTCATACGATGGCTTATGTAAACAATCCATGTGAGAATGATTGGTTAAAGTTATGTTAAAGTGGAAGTATTCGGTCTGTTTCCAAACCTATTAATAAAAAGATTCCGATTTCTTCTGATATAATTAAATTATTTGTAGAGCGTTATGCGTCTGAAAACAGTTCTCTGGCTGATTTAAGAATTTGTTGTTTGTTTGTAGTATCATTTGCTGGTTTGTTTCCGTATCTCTGAAGCGCTTGCTATAAAGAGATGCCATATTGATATTCTAGACACGCATTGATATATTTTTGTTGAAAAATCAAAAACAGACGTTTTGAGGGAAGGAAATAGTGTTATAATTGCCAGGACAGGTAATGCAAGTTGTCATGTAAATTTACTTGAACGTTACTTGAATAAGGCCAAAATAGAACATTCGTCTTCTGAGTATTTATTTTGTAAAGTTCGGTTTTGCAAAAGTACTAACACTTATGTTCTTGGATCTAATACAAGTCAGTCGCTCTCATATTCAAGTTTTAGAGATATTTTTAAGAAGAAAATTACAGAGTTAGGGCTGGATGCTGCTTAATTTGGTTTACATTCTTTTCGATCTGGTGGGGCAACGAAGAGTGCTAATAAAGTAATAATCATTTACCAGATGGACTGTGGCAGAGACATGGGAGAGTGAAATCCGTATCAGCTAGAGATGGTTATGTGCAAGATACTTTGGATGATAAAATGCAGGTGTCGAAAAATTAATTAATTGTCATGAAATTCTTTGGACTTTTTTACTGTTACGTAGTTTAACACGTTTACATGTATAAATGTCTTATAATTTCGAATTATTTATGTAGCATGATATATTATGCAACATTATATTGATTGAATCGTGTTTAATTTTCATTTGTGGCAATGATGGTTCATAGACTGTCTTTTCATATGTTTGATTATTAAAATATATGCATCTATATTTGTTTTTAATTAAGTATTATTTGCATACATGATATAAGCAATTCTGGTGCTATTTGTATAGCTTGAATGCTAAATTATGTTTGGCTACTTTGATGAGTATAGTTTTAAAATTATACTTGATATATAATAAGTTATTTGTGTTAAATTCGCATTGTGATTAGTGGAATGTCAGCTAGTGGTGATGTGCTCTGTATTGGGCGAAATACATGTTTGTGGATTAATATTGGCGGTTTGGCATGTTATGTGTTTGATAATTGGAGGATTAGCAGGTTATGTGTCCTGAAATTGACGGAGTGTCAAGTTATGTGGCCTGAAATTGACGGAGTGTCAAGTTATGTGCTCTGCAATTGGTCGTATGACTAGTTACATGTATGTGATTTGCAATTGGCGGAATGCCAAGTTATGTGCTCTGCAATTGGAGGAATGTCAAGTTATGTGCTCTGCAATTGGAGGATTGTCAAGTTATGTGCTCTGCAATTGGCGGAATGCCATGTTATGTGTTCTGCAAATTGGCGGAATGCC
This sequence comes from Dreissena rostriformis, assembly GCA_007657795.1. Taxonomy (NCBI): domain Eukaryota; kingdom Metazoa; phylum Mollusca; class Bivalvia; order Myida; family Dreissenidae; genus Dreissena; species Dreissena rostriformis. The sequence continues at coordinate 66,634 of VMBQ01002154.1, forward strand.
AAGCTATGTGTTATGCAATTGGCGGGATGCCAGATTATGTGATAATCAATTTGGCGGAATGCCACGTTTTGTGCTCTGCAATTGGCGGTATGTCAAATTATGTGCTCTGCAATTGGCGGAATGCCTAGTTATGTGCTCTGCAAATGGCGGAATGCCAAGTTATGTGCTCTGCAATTGACGGAATGCCAAGGTATGTGCTCTGCAGAAGAAGTGCTTATCCTGATGTTGGTTGCTGATAACAGATGGGGACAGAAGTCTGGCTGTCTAGTTGTTTGCACTTGTACAGAATGGAGTTCAATTTGGCTAAGTATACTTTCTATTTAATTTTTGTTCATAACTAATTTTAAAATTAAATTACATATTTTAATATTGATACTAGATTCTTTCTTTGTTTTACTCGAATTTATACAAATAACATGCCTTATACCTATCTGTTGTGTTGTTCTTTGATTCTGCTTTTAGAAGCAATTTAGATTAGGGAATAATTGATTTAATCACAATGAAATAGTGAGTAACAATAGTTATTTCAGAATAAGAAAGGACATTGCACTATGATCACAATATAACATTGAGAAAATTTATCGGTTCAAAGATGTAAGTTGATGTTCTTACTACTGTATTCTAATCGATTAGTTTAAACAATGTGTTACTTTTATTCATCAACACGTTTAGAACCGTTATTGGTAAACATACAGTTATTGTAGGAATTTTGCATTTCCTAAATTTAGGAAATTTGCCCAATTATATTAAATAACTCGATTTGTTGTTCCTAGTGTGAGATCGACGTGCGCTGTAACCTATCCGAACGTAACATGGGTTTGCCGCAGTGCTTATTTATGGCAAGGAACCAATTACCGAATAGTGATAAACAGCATAAATAGCACGATATAACACCACACATTACACAATTCTGAACATTAAGTATTAAATTGTATAGATAGTGAAACAGTCCAAAAACAGCTGTAGTATTTTAAATTGCCTGATGAGTAAATAAGTAACCAGACAAACTCAATTATGACCAAATTTGACCTTTTACCCTAAATGTCTGACCTTAACTTTTAAGCTAGTGATACGGATCTTTCATAGGTTAAACGTGTGTAATGATAAGTTATTTTAAAATATTAAATGCATAATGATGCTAAGTCCGGACGAGGTTATTATACTAAAATGTTACATCTGTCGTCTTAGTGTGACATTGACCTTTGACGATATGGGTCTTACATGCGACATACCATCTCCCCATTGTCAACGTGTGTGGAACGTTATTATAAATTTCAATCTAAATGATTAATGGTATAGTCCGGACATGTTGAATTGTGCCGAATTTGACCCTGAACCTCTGGACATGATCTGGACATTTTAGCACGCTGACTATTTATAAGACTTCACAATTATCTTACATACAAAATAAAGTGTTTGACTAACAAATATACAATATACAAACCAAATATTAAACCTCTAGGCCTTATTCTAGGCCGTAAACACTGAACGTAAAACAAAGGAGAAATGAAATACTCTTATGCTGAACGTGTAATTCAATGTCAATCCACAAACAACAGTGATTTTATTTAATGATTTTCTGTGGTTTATAGGGAAATATTGTTGTACTCCGCTTCATGGTGCAAGTCTTACACCGGGTATAACTAGTAGCTCTCCTTCAGTAAATAGTTGTGGCAGTGTGGCTTTAAAATATAACGTTATTTTTGTCCATGAAAGTATAATTCAACCCAGACTTAAGTTATTCGATGTTATTTATTGTCCAGCAAGGAACTTAACATGTATGGTAAAATATATATTTTTTATTATTAACTGTTATAAAAGCACTGAACAAGTTTCACTTACAATGTGTTAAAATATTAAACTTTGAACAAGTTGGCACCAGAGTTCTTAACAAAAATGCAGTTTTACTATTAATGGAATGACTCCTCTTCTCCACAGAAAATCTGAGGTATTTATACTTGTCCAATGACAAACTTTCCTCTCTGTTATACACACGACACAGTGTGCCATACACATGATACAGTGCGCCTGCAACAATAAAAATTGCGCCCGACACAGTATTCTAAGTGCCCTTTTTAACAGGTGCTCAAATAGAATGTTCTTAGGTATAGAATATTTGTAACGTTAAAACAACTTTCAAATGTACAAAACATATAACAACATAATAATACCTCAGAGGAACGTGTTCTGCCTTGAATTGAATTCATTTCAGAACTTAAACAATAAATGCAAATACAAAATGATGTTCAAGGACTTTAAACAGATCGGCTTAACGTAAATTGCTTAGCAACGGGCACGGTAAAAATCAAGGTGGCTGCCGTCGATTTTTAAGAAACAAGTGTGACAATTCAAATTCAAAGCAATGGATGTAAACAATTCTAACTGTTAACAATTGGCAGAAATGTGCACAATATGACTAAAATTTGATAGCTGCTACTTATATCATATGCATTCTTAAACTAGAGCTTTGTCACTAACGTGACGTATACCCCCACATGCTGCATTGACACAGAATATTTTGCATGCTGTCTCACAAAACAAGATATGGCCATTTTTGATCTTTGACCTCAAAATGTGACCTTGACCTTTGAGATATTGAAGTAATTCTTTCGCGCGACACACCGTCTAATGATGGTGAACAAATGTGCCAAATGATTTTAAAATCCCTTGATGAATGACAAAGTTATGGCCCGGACAAGCTCATTTATGGTCATTTTTGACCTTTGACCTCAAAGTGTGACCTTGACCTTGGAGATATTGACGTAATTCTTTCGCGCGACACACCGTCCAATGATGGTGAACATATGTGCCAAATGATTTCAAAATCCCTTGATGAACGACATAGTTATGGCCCGGACAAGCTCATTTATGGCCATTTTTGACCTTTGACCTCAAAGTGTGACCTTGACCTTGGAGATATTGACGTAATTCTTTCGCGCGACACACCGTCTAATGATGGTGAACAAATGTGCCAAATGATTTCAAAATCCCTTGATGAACGACATAGTTATGGCCCGGACAAGCGGGACAGACAGACCAACCGACCGACAGACCGACAGACAGACCGACCGACCGACAAAGTGACTCTTATATAGCCCCCATTACCAATGGTAATGGGGGTATAATAAAGACATTAACTTTAAGAAAGAAATGTCGTTCTTCAGACCGGAAGTAGGAACATTTTAACAATAACAATGGAGTAAAAATGAAAAGTATGAAGGAAAACTAATTCTAGCCTAAATATGTGATATTAGTGGCTGGTCTGTAATATATAATTGATCAGCACTATTAATTATATGACCAGGCTAGGAAAAGCAACATGAATGAATAAACAATGAAAACAAGTATGATGTTGATAAGGATATTCAGGTAACTAATTTCAATGTAACTTTTGATTCACATTTAAATAATGAACTATGCACTGGGTTATTACATTATTAGCAATTTAAAAAGGTGATCCACCGTTTTAAAACGTGAAAAAATAGCACTGAAAATTATTTTTAAAAAATCAGTTTTGCTGTGTTTATTTTACGCCATGACGTTATTATTCCCGCGAAATTCACATGTTTAACACGTTTAACAATAAAATTATTGTTTTTCAATAGATTATCGATTTGTTTCAGTCGTGATAATAGAACAAAAATCCGCTAATTCAATATGTATTTTACTAGTTCAAAGACGGCTTTAATTCTGTTAAATAATGGGCCTTGACATGTGATCTGGCACAATAACGCCAAACACAGATGTGAAGTTTCACTTGAATATATATAGAAGAGAAAAATATATGTAGCTGTTGCGTGCAAACATTAACTATTAATTAATATTGTTAAATACTAAAGCTCAAAATATTCAATGAATAATTTACCTTAATACAAATATAAGTTGTCTTTCAGCTACAATTGTAATAAATGGTAATAACCAATTTGGCAAATACAGCAAACGCCAAATAATATATATGTATGAAATCACATATTTAATAATGTTTAAAGGGCAGAACACATGTACAAGTCAGCTCGTTTATGATAATTCATGAACTTAATTGTTCACTAAATTCACTTATTCATAGTCAGTTGCATGTTGTTTGAGACCTTCAAACTTGTTAAAGAAATCTCGTCAGATTGTTTTAAATACGTGTATTTTGTTTCTGTTCCATCCATCCACGAGCAGCATTCCCTTTTCTTTGCTGTAGCATACACATTCAAGAAAACTGCTGACGGGAAATCTTGCCAGTATCTCTTTGCCCTCTCTATCTAGCTGTACGATTTCAGCAGATCCTCGTCCTCGACAACATACAAGCACCTGACCATTGGCTGTAACATGTACATCGACCGGATTATTGAGCATCAGCTGGTTGTAAGAAGGTTGAAGAGTCTTAGTCTTCGTCAGTGTAAGGCACGAGTTCACAATATGGGTGGTGACATATAACTTTGTCCCGTCCGGGCTTACCGCACACTTGCATGCTGAATAGAAGCAACACGAATATTAACAAATATCACTGAACGCTTCATAATCTTCATGAGAATAGGTACCAGAAAGAACGGTATAGTACCATAATTATTGTAGGCATGTGTTTAATATATGTTTAAATAATAAATAAATACATGTAAATAAATAAGTAAATAAGTGTATATGATTGAGTGATGTTAAAAATATTTATAAAATTATTATGACATTTTGATTGTTTAGAGTTTGGAATGCCATGTTTAGTGCCAACCATTGCAATAAATCATTCGAAGAAATGTTTTTCAGTAATTGCTCTTGATAAAATATTTTTTATAACTTAACAATTTTCATCTGCAAAAAATACTTATCAATAAACTGGGTCATTAAACTTAATACGCTGGCGATAATAGTATGATTGTCGATATAATTATTGCCGATATAAACAGAATATCAATGTTTTCCCTAAAAGATTAGGCTAAACGTATTTATAATTACGAAAAAAGACAGCCAGCATATGTATTATGCAATGTCATAGACAATTAGAATAGTAATATCTTTAACAAATTACCAGATCCACGAGTTACTTGGATCTTTGTTTTCATTTTTCCTGCAATACTGTAATGAAAGATGTATCGAGGAGTTGTTACAAATATATCGTTGTTGTGGCATCCAATACCGCAGCATTCGTCGCTCAATTGAATTATTCTTTCCGTTGTCATGTGGTGATCGTTAATACGAATAAAGTGGATATCATTATCATTAAGTAGAACAGCAACACTGTATGCACTAACGTTACACATTTTCTTCGGTTTGCTCCGCAAATTAAGATGTGACACAACTTTTAACGAGTCATCTAACAAGTAAACCTTCTCGTTAGAACTGTCAGCTAGTACCAACTGACTGTCTGTCAATTCACATATTCCAATTATTGTTGGCGTTTTTGAGTCTTCTAAAATAGTAAACTCGGTCTTTTCCGATACTTTAATGACTTTATTAGACTCGTTCTTATATGTTTGAATTTTTCCAAGGCTAGCCAAGTCGGACAGTAACTGCAACATTGATGCTTCAGCCTGGAACCTGAAGTGTATTTCTCTGTTGTCTTTTCGTTCATATAGCGACTCAGTTTCTTCGGACAGTTCATCATATTTCTTACAGAGTATAAACGCTACTTGCTTATTATCCTGTTTGATACTGCCAAGACCTTGTTGTAGAAGTGTGTATCTTTGATTTATCTCCGTATGACGTTGAATTTCATTGTTGCAGGTTTCATTAATACTTGTAAACATTGTGTTAAGTTCCGAAGTTGAAGACTGACCCAGTTCCTCAATTACATCTGTCATTTTCTTTTGGAAAGACGCGATTTCTAGAAGTGTTTCATCATAACTGGCTTTGACAGTGTCAATCTGCTTTTCCATATCAATGTGTTCCGTGGTTAACTTCTCACATTTAGCGAAAATGTTTTCAGGGAGTTCCCGTAAGTCCTTTTCCACATCAACTTCTCCCACTTCTTCTCCGATACGAACTACTTCTTCACAAAGCCTGCAAAATTGTAACAGTAGATATTTTAATGGAATATTAATTAAATAAAGAGATAACAATAACATTATGTTCAATCGGTAGGGGATATGGTTGATCAGGTTAGATAATGGGTAGGCAAGTAGATAGATAAGACGTAAGGTATTTAAAGCCTCTGACCTTGAAATGAAGTACATATTGATCAATACATAAAGATGCAATTTGAAAGTGTGCAAAATTGTCATTAAATCTATAGCCTAGTTAAAAAAGTTTTAAAGCGGAAAAAAGACTGATTTCTACCATGTAACTACCAGATACATTCTAACTGGCATCGATAAAATTAAATCTATAGCCTAGTTAGCAAGTAATTTATTATTTTTCAAACGGTACCGCTTTTTAAACCGAAAGTATGATTTCTAGGCGTATACGTCCATTTCGACAAACGCGATTATTTTTAAGTTTTAAAGCGCAAAAAGACGGCTTTCTACCTTGTCACCACCAGATATATTCTAATTGGCATAGATAAAATATGTTTCTTATTTATACTTAAATTAACTATGCCTAATAAGTTGTGTGGCTTTAATTCATAAGTAGCTGCTTCTATATGACAGCTAGCTATGTAATTTATAGAAATGTGTCTTATAGATTTTACTTGTTTTGCAACTCTAATGCTACAACTAAACTACCACACTAACCTATGATCCGAGTGTAAACAATATACACAGCACAGCCTTCTGTGGCCCTTACAAAACAGCTTTATCGTTTCTTCCGGATGATGTTCGCACTGTGTTATGTCATCCAACTTTGCTTCTGCAAAGGGCCAGCCTGATTTCTCTCCCTTCCCTAATACGACATGGTTTTTGAAAAGCTGATTATGCAGACTGACACAATTTTCACAAAAGTAGCGTTGACATCTTTTGCAGAAATATTGAGCCTCGATTTGCGCACCACTCTCTTCGCATCCGAAACAAAGACAATCATACACACAATCCGACGCTAACAGTAATGGCGTTTCTATTCGTTCCGCCATTTTGGTTTTCTACTTAAAAGCTTTTTTTCTACAATATACACAATGTTCTTATGTCAATATGAACATCCAAATGCTATCTAAACTAAAAATTAGTATGATTCCACCAATGCTTACAAATTAAGTTGTGTCTAACATAGATTTAATGCTCAAAAGCAAATGGCGGTAATTGTACCTTCGTAAGTTACCAATCGATTTGATATCTCGACCAACTTGAAAGATAAAATGCCTCTGTCGTGAGAGGAAGGACTTATCTCTCCTGATAAGTTATTGAATTTCATTGTTTGCCTTATAAAACACTCCAACAGATTGATTTGTTTCGAGAGCTTATTGAAACTGTTCCCTGGCCATTTAAATGTTATCATTTAACCAAATGAAATTTGAAATGTACTTCACATCCCGTAAATTACTTTTATAGACAAATACCGTATCAAAATATATGTGTGGAAATATTGCGAGCATTACAAAATTAAATAGTAATGTTCTTTGCTGTGTTAATATGCAGTGATTCTAAGATTCATTTTAAAAGGTATTTTTTATTGTAAAACTAATAAATATAACCTTTAGGAAGATGGTTAAATTTCTGGAACCGTACGAAAATGGACCTTGTTTTTACGGGTACCAGAATGCATATTAACGATTTTCCAGTTTTGGCGAAAACATGTTTTCTTCTGAAATGTTAAATATATATTTGATTTGTAACATCATACAGTAGTCCTCTACCAAGTTCAAGCCACGCCCATGGTTACAAGACTGACCACGCCATAGGGGTCATATGATTTAGATAGACTTATTAATCAATATAACATTAAAAGTATCTTCTCTTAAGCGAAAGGTGTCCCATTTGGTATTTATCATGGTATGATGGTCTTCTACTAAGTTTGATTTAATGATGTCCCTGTGTAAAAATTGGCCACATGTATGTGTTGAGTGTTTGTTATGTTTTATCTAAACGTATACAACCATGTAACGTATTTTCTTATCTAAAAAAATACCCAAAATGTATTTCTGGTTTAACATCAGATAGTGATCTCTTCAAAAGGAGGTTCAAATCATGCGTATGGGGTCATAACCTTTCACGCTCCAGGAGCCACAGTTCAATAAAAGTATGCTGCAGACTGGAACAAATTGAAGAAAAAAAAACAGTTGAAAGAGTGTCAACACTAAGGATCGTTCCAGTTCTGAGGTGAGTTAACAAGATTGTCAAGATGGCGGGAGATCGCGCACCAGTGTTATGCTGTAAACAGTATCTCTCGACAGTGTGAACCTGTGAGATGTATTTTTAAATTGCCGTTTGAATACTGTTACCGTCTGTAAAAGCTGTATCATGCCGATGTTTTATTATTGACTCTTAAGTATGATATTGACCTTTGAGCGATGGATAAAGTCGTTTCTCACAATACTTGGTAATAAAATGGCAATTAAATTGAACTGTATTCTCTTTAATTAATATTCAATTGCAATCGTGATGCTATAAGATTAATGTGTATTTCCACTTAATGTTTAATCAATAATACTGAGCTAAGTATGAGTTTTGGAGCTCCCTAAAACCGGTTTAAACTCTGAATGCTTTGATATGCACCGTTACAAGGCTGTGACCAAAATTGTGTAAGGTTTTGTGTGTTTGTTGTAAACATGTGTTTCTTTTCTACTACATTTTGTTTTGTGTCCGATCGTTTGGTAATTGGTTACTTTCCATAAATAAAGGATCACATTGTAGGTTTCTCTCCTTCTGGTGCAGCTGCAGGTTCACTTTTGTATTTGGTAGAGGACTACAATATTCTGTTACAAATCAAATATTCAAACTCTGGGTCTTGTGTTTTCAAAAAGTTTATGTTTTAATAAAAGTATATATACACTAATATACACAGAGCGCGTTTCTTACTTTCTTCTCGGGAGATAGCAAGGTCAGTGTGCGATCAGCTATTTTACTATGGCTATGGATCGGGAAAATCGTCAATTAAAGTCGACACTTGCGCATTTACAATTAACAAAGTTTTGCTTCAATATAAAATCGAAATCGATAAAATTTAACCAAACCAGTGCCATCCCAACAAAATCCGGATCAGTCACATAAAATTGACGAATTTTAATAAATTGACCGTTTGGAATTGCAATACAGAACTGAGGAAATACTATAAAAACAATAATACAGATTTAGGAGCCCTAGTTGGAGAAATATCCATCATAACGATGGAATCAAAACATGAACTATTCAATTCCTTCAGCGAATTCACAATTAAACCAAGGAGACAATAATAATTTACATCACGTACGTGTAGATCTACGTCTCTGTCGATTACAACCACATAAGGGAAAACCGCGCTATGACGAAAACGACAAAATTAGTCGTAAAAACACAAAGTGACAATATGCGACAACGACGTAGAAATTCTGATTTTCATCATCAACAACAACAGCAACAATATTCCTGTCATAATTACAAAAAACTAGATTTATGAATACACAAGGTTGTACACACTAACGTCGTTTTCAACATTTGTATAAAATACAAATGTTAATCTGGCGTGTACATAAATAGTGTATGAACACCTTAAAATACTCTCGGTAAAGTAAGCTACCGAAAATACCAATAATCGGATACTCTGAATTTTCGGATAGCCTGTGGGCATAATTTTATTTTTAAATTTGTTTGTGAACTACAGAAACAAAGCAACAAAACGATTATTCTAAAGACTGATACATTAATTCATAAGTAGTCAACTGGAAAAATATTATCGAGACCTCTGATCACAGCCAGCTTTATGTCGCTTCAGATTACATAACGGAAAATTTGAACAGCCATTGACAAATGTATAATACTATTGAGGTATTGCATTTGACGTCACAACCAAAACCGCCTCGGTTTTTGAAGGGCTTCCCTGTTCTAAAAACTGACATCGATACACTTGGGCAAATTTTCATTTAAGAATAGCAAATATGGTCGTTAAATGTTCAATTTTTGGTTGTACAAATCGAAAAGATCGTGATTCAGAGTTAGAGTTTTACCGTTTGCCTGCAGTAATCACAAATCAGGGTGAAGAATGTGAAAAACTGAGCAATGAACGGCGCCGAGTATGGCTGGCAAATATCGGCCAGGACTACGAAAATAAGAATCTACAGAATGTCAGGGTCTGTTCAGCACACTTTGTGAATGGTAAGCTTCGTTATTTTGCATTTGCTTGTATAAAATCCTTTATAATCATATATACACAAAAATCTCGGCAATTTACCTGATTTTACCACCATTTAATGCTTGAATACCCCATCCACTTATTTTACCCTATGACTTCAAATGTCATTAGAACAGCACAAAGCAGGCCTGGTATGCGGATACTTTGATGACAGATTGCACTTCCATAACAGATAACAACAAACGCCACGCGCAAGGGTTTAGTTCCTCAGTTTTTCTTAAAGTTATATCCTTAAGATAAGTTTTTAAGACAAGACACATGCTCGAGTTGATAAATGTTGTATCCTTTTGTATTGGGAAGACAACATTTCACGGAAGAATGGTACATTTTTGCCAAAAAATTAAAAATTTCGGTCGGAAAACAGCATAAACTGGATGAACAGTAAATATTTGAATAAAATAAAACTACTTAGAAATATTGCAAGATATTGTTTGCTATTCCAGCACGTAGAGAAATCACTGTGCTTCAAATACTGAAATTGTGATAGTATTCAATGAAATATAAACATCGATAAAGAATCTTTTAATACATGTAGGTAGTATACATAAAGTTGCAGGCATGCTGATTACTGATAAAGGCAAGCTTCGAACAATTTTCCCAGAGCCACTCGCCCTGCAGGACAAGTAGGCCTGACAATCCACTCGCCATTCACTTAAATCTTCTTGCCCTGCATTTAAAAGACGAACTTTCACTGAAAGACACGCTTGATTGACAAATGGTTACAGTATTGTAAATTTTGGCTAAGGGATCTGATCACAAATTATTCTTTTTATTAATAATTATTTTTTCTGTTTATTTATAATTAAATATAAGAAGTATTATAATAAACCAGTTATGTATTTTTTTATTTTATTGATATTTACATTTAAATGAAATTTTATTCTTCATGGAATGACCAATACATTTAACTGCCTTTTTCACTATTAATCGATTAGCTAAGAGCACTGACATCTACAAAACGAGCGCAGCCGATTTCGAGAATTATTTTAACTGTGTCCGTGACATCATTTTTCATTGTCAAAACGAAAGTGAAGTTTCTTTGTGTACTAAACCTATTTTTTGTTCGTTCGAAAAATTGTTCACAATTTGTATCGATTTGGCAGGAGTAATTGCACGTCAGAGTTTTAAGTCTTAGTAAGTGGTCTCCAATAATGACTCGTAAGACATTTTTTAATTTCCATTTCAATAAGCTCAAGTTTTTGCAGAGAACAAACAATGTTGCAAGCAAATTTAACACAAATTCATCTTGCACGCAAACAGTAATACGGCTTTTAGAAGAACTGAATTTATATTTGTCAACTTGAAAAACAGCACTCGCCAAGTCGGTCGAGTCTTAAACAAACTTTACTCGCCAGACCATCAACTACACTCGCAAATGCGAGCGGTCGTATGGATTCTTCGAGGCCTGAAAGGGCACTTTGGATTTTAATACGGAGACTTTCAACAAATTGGGCACTATGATAACCGAGTTGTATTTTCTACGTGAAATGCATGTATGTATATATTATGTATATATTATGGCTATTCTTACCCCAAAAAATTAAATACGAATCAATTTGCATAGCCAAGCGCCACACAGTGGGAATCTATGCATAACTGAATAATAAACACATGTGAAATATAACAAATGGCGCTGTTCGTTTTTTTAAATCACATTACTATTAATTTATACTATTAATATTATAATTGCAATTTTCAAATAAGATAAAAATGCTTATTTCTGAAGAAATTTATTTCAAGTGATCGGAAAAAATTGTCTACATAATTAACTTGTTTTTAGCTCTACTGGCCAAAGGCCAGAAGAGCTTACGTCATGGCGTGGTTTTTCCGTGCGTGCGTCCGTGTGTAAGACTTTTTCTTGTTTACGCGATAAACTCCACAGTTTTCATCCGATTCTTTTCAAACAAGTTCAGTGTCTTTATATTAATGAGGACGCAAACCCTTTTGAAAATGGGTTACATCAGTCCGTCCGTCCGTGCGTGCGTTACACTTTTTCTTGTTTACGTGACAACCTCCACAGTTTTCATCCGATTCTTTTCAAACTTGTTCATAGTCTTTATATTAATGAGGACTCGAACCTTATTGAAAATGGGTAACATCAGACCGTCCATGCGTCCGTTGGTTTTTTTTCTTGTTGATGCGATAAACTCCACAGTTTTCATCCGATTCTTTTCAAACTTGTTCAGTGTCTTTATATTCATGAGGACTCGAATCCTATTGAAAATGGGTTACATCAGACCGTCCGTCTGCCGTCCGTGNCTATATTTGTAAACCTCAGTCGACTGCTTTTTATTTCTTTTTCGTTTAAAGTAAGTCGAACGTTTTGGGGCCAGCAGTGACTTTATTGCATGTTTATTTACAAATAGGCTTATTTTAAATAATTGAAAAACTCTACCTTCTATATTTGTAAACCTCAGTCGACTGCTTTTTATTTCTTTTTCGTTGAAAGTTAGTCGAACGTACGGGGGCATTGGTGGCTTTATTGCATGTTTTTTTGCAAATGGGCTTATTTAAAATAATTGAAAAAAACTCTACCTTCTATATTTATTTACCTCAGTTGACTGCTTTTAATTTCTTTTTCGTTTAAAGTAAGTGGAACGTATGGGGGCCAGTGATGACTTTATTGCATGTTTATTTGCAAATAGACTTATTTTTAAATAATTGAAAAACCCTACCGTCTATATTTGTTTACCTCAGTCGACTTCTTTTAATTTTGTTTCGTTTAAAGTTAGTCGGACGTCCGGTAGCCATTTGATACTTTAAGTTATGTGAAGCATAATTTAATATTAAATTATTTTACATCACATTTCATTTTTGTGAAATGAATATCATTTCTCCGCGTGTATTTCTTGCGTGACAATATCACAATGCGATGTAAGTTATGTACGGTAATATATAATTGTCTCCAGTCGTTCAAAGATGTTACGGTCTATTTTATAACTTAAAAAAAACACTTGAAATCTTTTACCTAAAACGTCTATCACATGCTTATAAATATGTTTCGTTAAAGACGTTATCAATTAGTTTGTATACGTTTAATTTTGTATATATTTGTAAAATTCGATTCGATGATGGGTGTTATATATTTGGTGTTGGTGTCTTTATATGATGTTTGTGTATATATGTGTTGTAATAACTTTTAATTATATTAAAACAAATGTATACTGCACTTGTGTTTGTCATGTTAACTTTTAAATACGTGAACTTGATGCTAAATGTATGGAATAAAATGTATATCTTAATCTTGATTGAACCTAGTTCTTGAACAGTGCTCTTTGCAGGTAAAATTCTTCTGGCACAACTTGATTGCAAATCACATTTCTCGATATCTATTTTTCGTCTGCCTATCAAAGAGTTATAGATGACCAATCTTTGAAATCGCGGTTAACTGTTGCTACTTTGTTATAATGTTGTTATTACATCGACATGCTTTGAACGCCCCGTTTGATCAAGCCCAAGAGGATACTACCAATGAACTTCCAAATTTGATGAAACTATTTATGCTGCATGTCTGTAGGGTAGACATACGCAATGATTTTTTAGGAAATCCGAATGTAACGCACTTAAGTTGATAATATGACTTTCGTTGGAGATAATTCTGTTTCCGCTGTAAATTTGTGGAGCTAATAATCCAAATTGTTTTAAACGTTATACGTAGTATTCTTATAGGATGGGCATGTGCATATAATCGGGTTGTGCCTTTCCAATGGTTTGTCATGAAGTTAGTGCCCTTTGATTACACATATGACAATTTGTAAGTAACTTTTGATTTCTGTTTGAAATCTTGTGAATTTGCCTCTCATTCCAATTCGTAAGATCATATGAGCCTTGTTCTGAGAAAACTGGACAAAATGCATGTGCGTAAAGTGTCATCCAAGATTAGCATGTGCNAGCGATTCAGGCCCTCATGGGCCTCTTGTTTACTGGTTACTTGAGATTAAGACAGATGAAAATAGATCATGTGGATCAACACAATTGTGTTTAATTTTATTTATAACAGAGCTCTAGATAACGGATAACACATTTGTTCTTCATAAAAACCTATGTCCTTGATGCCCATTAGAATTGCACCATCAAGGCGATTCTAATGCGTAGCCACAACATTAAAAAAAAATGGAAAACTCCCTTTATTTTGATCTCTGCTTATAGTGAGCACTTCCCTTTACGAAACGATAACGTTTGCTCGAAGTGCGATTCACCTTACCTTAATGTATGCTTGTTTTGTCTTTTCCCAGTATCTGAACCCATGAATAAGAAGACTCTGTCGAAGTATATGTGCTTCTATTGTACAGCACCTTCATACATAACAGAGGAATATTCCGATATTGTGGAGCATTGTTTCAAAGGCAACTAGTGTCAGACTTTAAACAGACTTTAGCATAACTGGCCTCACAAATTCCACACGAGAACTGCTCGCTAGTACACAACTAATGTCTAACAAAGAACTGTTGGCGGTATTCATTTACTCCGATTCGCTCAACCTCTAATATATAATTTTGTCGCGTATATCCAAGTTCATATGCAGAATGTGTTGTGTTTATATTAAGAACAAGGACGGGTATGCCTAACTTTGACACCACTATCATGTGATTTAATCGACCGCCTGCACCTTGAGCCAAAACGTTCTACTAAAATTTCGGAAATTGTTTAAGCTCGTGTACTATGGGTAGATCCGGCGGTTGGGTGACTTGAAAACTGGAAAATATATGGTCATAAATATATGGTCATATAGACTGTACTCACCAGACATATCGAATTAGCTTCACATTTATCTTTCACATTTATACAAAATCATAAAAATATTCCAAAAGGATAAGAAAATATTTTGGTAATTTGTTTTTAATTTATGTAAGTACATACATTTTTATTTATTGCCTATTTACTATAACATTATTCCACAGCGAATTCTGCATTTTTGATTCACTAAAAAGCGTGTGTTATATCTGTTAAAAAGTGTCCAGTAATCGGGAATCAAAGTGCCATTGTCATTGAGATGATCAGTAAACGAAGTGCCCATGAAAGATGTGCATGTGACTCTTTAAAACATTTTAAATTCCTCAAATACGTGTGTAAACTAAAATGTAACATGTTGTAACATTAATGGACATATTGATCTTTTATTTCGACTAGTAAGCACGTTCTTGATTTATTTCTAAGCATGTTTATTGCGTTAAAATATGTACTGATCATCCAGTTCATGCTGATTTTTGATGAAATTTTAACGTTTTTTATACATTATCCACTGTTTTTCCGCAAATTTCTTTTTTCGCAATTCGAAGTGCTATACCATTAATCACGCAATCAATGTTCTGTGTCTGAAAACCAAATAAACAGAACATAAATGCAAAACAGCTGAAGATGTCACATCTCACGCGTGGCTTTTGTTGTTCTCTGTCATCGAAGTGCCGTCGGTCATCAAAGTATCGGCATACCCGGCGTGCAAAGGCTGCAGGAAACATGTCCATGGGGGTGTTTTCCTGTTTTATTAAAACACACTGCATTATTGTAAGATATATTTTCTAATGTACTATTAAAATGAGTTCTTGTTAATATGAAAATGATTTATTCAATTTGTATTTTAAATTTCAGGAAAGAAGTCGTATCTCCATGACAGTCTGTCACCCGACTGGGCCCCAACGCTGAAACTTGGTAAGAAACGGCATGCGCCAAATTTTGATCCAGATAGGTACGACAGAATGTTAGACCGAAATAGGCGAAAGTCTGAAATAGATGAATCGGTTGCTGCTGGGGTCGAAGCAGAAACAGGGAATGGCGGGTCACCTGAAGAGACTGGGATGTATGTTTATTATGTTTTTATAAATGNTGTTCATTGAATCTTAAGGTTATATCAGGTTAGTGACACTATGTACTCTATGAAGACGCACGCTATCCAAGAACTTCACTCTCTGACCTGTAGGTGATGTACCAAGATAGGGAATTGCTTTACAAAGTCGCGTAAATTAAATATGTTTCACAACCAACATAGAATTACAACCGAATTGAGTGCATGCAAAAAGAGGCATTATAAATGGAATGGTGCAAAACGATAAAGTGGCAGATGTTAAAACGGTAGCATTTGAGTTCAGCATATTTCAAATTCAATATAAATAATTCGAAAGATCAATTATTATGAAAAAATATTAAAGACAACAACAATAATTTCTTTCAACATCTTATAACCAATGACATGAAACATATAATTATTTTTTCTGTTAAATAATAACTGATTTACATCTTTATCTTATGTACATTTATATCAAAATTAAAAATTAAAATACATATTGAATTGTATGCAAGTTTATATTTGTACTCGGTAGCATTTGATCAATTAAATTGTTATTTTAAAATTAAACACACGCAAGATTGACTTGCAGATGTATAAATTCTTCAATTTATCTGAACATTTACCTTAACAAGTATATTCCTATGGACATAAGACAAAATAGCACCAGGATGCTTACATCGAATATATACACAATAGTAATATAAACTGGACCGTATAAACACAAGTACCTTTCACTATTTGATAGCAAATACGTCCATATACACTATGTACAAAATTATCTTCTGTAAATCGAGTTCAGTTTGTGTCTGCATTAGCTGCAACAACACTTCTGGAAAAACATGATCGTTCCAAGCACCAACAAGAACGCCGCTATGACGACGTAGCACGTGAACAACTGGTACACGGTGAACATGTATACCGTCTTATCACACCAGTTGCTCGGCTCGTACAGGAGCTGTTCAAAATGAGGCGTCCAGATGTTAAACGCCCAGTACGTGCCCGCAATCTGCCAACCGAACAAGAACAAGAACAGCAACGTGTCCATAGTGCGATAAGTAGAGCTAGTGAATGCACCGTCTGCATCCGGGTCGTCGAAGATGACGTCATGGTACCTACGCGTCTGGATGCTGCGCCAGAGCGAGGAGAGCAGTTTGATGATGCCGAAGCAGCCACCAACTAGCAGATACACAGGGATTCGGGGCTCCTTGGGGCAGTCCTCGAGGTACTTAACGCCTGTAATCATAGCAACGTTTACCCCATATACAAACAAGATGTGTTTGTGAAACACTATGCCACCTTTTGAGCGATTTTGTCCCATATATTTGACCTTAAACCTTGAAGGATGGCCTTGACCTTTCACCACTCAAAGTGTGGAACTCCATGAGATACACATGCATGCTAAATATCAAGTTGCTATCTTCAATATTGCAAAAGTTATGATTTGTACTCATATATTTGACCTTTGACCTTAAAGGATGACCTTGACCTTGACTTTTTTCCACTAAAAATGTGCAGCTCTATGAGATACCCATTCATGCAAACTATCAAGTTGCTATCTTCAATATTGCAAAAGTTATGGCCAATGTTAAAGTTTGACGCAAACAAACCAACAAGCAAACAAACAAACCAACAGACAGAGCAAAAACAATATTTCCCACAGTATAAACTGGGGACATAAAAAGAAAATCACAAACTGTTGCGTATGGTAGTAAATACACTGAGTATATGAAAAATTTGTTTAAGGCCGTAGCACTGCTATAGTTTACACTTTATTTTTTCATAAATTAAAAACTTTTAAGTACAAACTCGATCACTTTTCCACATCTGCTTGGTGAGTTTCTCTTGATACACAATAAGGAATGTTTTATGTTGACAGGGCAAAAACAATATGTCCCCCAGTATAAACTGGGGACATAAAAAGGAGGTCACAAACTGTTGCGTATGGTAGTAAATACACTAAGTATATAAAAAATTTGTTTAAGGCCATAACACTGCTATAGTTTACACTTTATTTTTTCCATAAATTAAAAACTTTTTAAGTAAAACTCGATCACTTTTCCAAATCTGCTTGGTGAGTTTCTCTTGTTACACAATAAGGAATGTTTTATGTTGCTTGAATCGGTCACAAATATTTAAATTATTTTGAAAGCAATTATGAAAATGTTTTAATATGTGTATGATATTAATACCAGCGTTGCATCGTGACATTTCTTGCAATGAAAGTACATAGTATTACGCCTTCACTTACCTATGGAAACCATTGCAACCGGTATTGAAAGGGACACGCCGATGAACAACGTAACAAACACTGCAATACAAACACAAGGAATGTTCATTCATAATAATGGTTATCAATAAAATTCTATACTAATTATATCGGTATTTGTAAGTTACTGGAACATTATAAATGAATTTAGTTTGAATATTTCTAAAAATGGGAAGTTTTGGCGCTTGACGTGTACATGTAATGTTGACCGTTTCAATGTGGTGACATATATTTTATTCGTGTTAGTGTTTTTTAATGACGAATTACATTGCTAATTGATCGTTGTTCTTTAAAAAAAGAAGTCGTGTCGAATAGAGTTTAAACTTAATAATATTAATTTGTAATTTTGGCACCAACGGATATCCTCGTCAGAAGGCAAAACATAGACACTTTCATAGTCTTGTATTTAAGTTCTTTGGTGCTTTAGACGTATTTATCATAAAGACCTTTAACGACAACATAATGATGGGATTGACCATAAAATAAAAATATTTCCTAAGTGAAATAATACGACAAAAACTATCAACAATAGTGGAATTTGTCCGTAAAAGATTGAATATATTCACTTTATATGGCATCCGTCTTTTAGATAACGTAACCATTTCAATGACTTTTGTGTTGTAGACTAATTCCTTTTTGGAAGTTTTGACCACGTTAATATCTATTTATAGTATTTATATAGAGAATAATAGGTTGGTGACGTGGATGGAGAATGGNCTTGCAAAACTACTTTGCAATATTTTCATTTCACTATACTATTTTTTGCTCATTTTCACAAGAAATGCCCAATGGATATTTTCAATGCGGTATTAGTAATTTTTATATGGCCAGAGAGCCCCCTAACAGTTTAAATTGATTCTTTTATTATTTTGTTCTTTGGGACATTTTTGGGGATCAATAAACCTGCATCAATTTTATTTGTATGAAATTTTGAATTCTGAAAAGCTTTGAT
The DNA here is from genome assembly GCA_007657795.1 of Dreissena rostriformis. Taxonomy (NCBI): domain Eukaryota; kingdom Metazoa; phylum Mollusca; class Bivalvia; order Myida; family Dreissenidae; genus Dreissena; species Dreissena rostriformis. The sequence continues at coordinate 85,816 of VMBQ01002154.1, forward strand.
TAATTAAAAGGAATTAAAGTTATTATAAATTATTTATAATTTTTACTAAAGTAAGTGAATGGTATTGTATTTGCTGTTGTTAATAAGCAACCAACTCTGTCTATATTGAATCATTACATTTATTAACCATTTCAACACAATAGGGTGGTTCTACCAGTGGTATGCTTGGTCTAGCTAAGTGGCTTTTTTAGCCTGGTACACTAAACTGCGGGAGTTTGTTGCTTAAGCCTTATTCTGACATTCATTTAATTAGCTTTTATTTCCATTTCTTTGCAGAATGCCGCGGAAAGCCAAAAAGAAAACTGTGTTCAGTTCAAGGAAATACAGATCATGGAAAAGACCTAGACTTGAAATCAGCACAGATGAAGAAATTGCCCCTGATATGACATGTTATATTGATACTGATGAAGTTCCCGCATTCAGTTCTTTATTTGTCCAAACATTAAAACATGATCACGATTACTGTGTTCATAATGATAATGACGAAGGATCTGACATTTATGCTGCATCAATAAATATGGATTTGATGAAAGATGATCCAAACAAAATACATGCACAGACATGGACAGATTTAATGGAAGACCCGGAGCCAAATGTATCACTAAATATGGGTTTGATGAAAGATGATCCACACAAAGTACGTACATGGAAAGGTTTAATGGAAGATCCGGGTACTGTTAAAAAGACTCTGGGAAATCTCGAGAAATATTATATTGCGGAGGTAGTGGTTAATAATTGTGTTGACTTTTCACAGCTACAGAATGAAGTTCAGGCAAATATCAGTCAGGATTTTATAGTGTATAAAGACAGGAGCAAACTTATATTGGTGCAGATGTACTTAAACGGTGATGCTGTCTGCGTAAAACTCTCGATAGAGCTTCTGGCTGACTTCACATGCAATATATTTGTACACAGACGACCCGTGCCTCGTTGTCATACAATTTGGGAAAAATTGCCTTTGCTATTTGACAGAGTTTCACCAATAATGGAACTTTGTAGAAGGATTTTAAAACATACAATTTGTATAGGAAATCCTGATAAGGACTTGGTTGAATTACTTCCAATCGGAGGAGGATTTATAAATAACTATGACAAAAGTGTGGTCGCGTACAGAGAAGAAGACTTTAACGCTTCGTATGAAAATGGTGTAACTCATGTTTACAGCTCTACTATACGATCAACAAGCTGTGAACTACTGATATCCAAAAAGATTGGGAAAAGATGCCGTAAGTGTGCAAATTACAGACCATCAATTAAACAACGAAAGTCCAGGCTCGAAAATAGTAAGAAGTCAGATAGAAAATTCAGTCACACAAATTACAAACACTCTGATATGACAAATGAAAACATTCTGCAAAAGATTCAGGAACAAAAAATCGAAATAGAATTGCTAGAGTCAGAACTTTGCAAGCTGAAAGAAGAGTATGAGTGCTTGAGCAACTGAAAAAAACAGGGAGTTGACTGACCTGAATGCTGCAGTCCACAGAGTGTACCCATATAGGAACAGAAGAAAGAAAATTTTGTGAGCTGCAGTTTATACGACTTCAGAGTCAGTTTGACATTGACCCTATGATTATTAGGTGCTGCTGTGATATATGAGTGAACAGTTTATTTTAAGCTCACCTGAGTACAACATGGTAATGTTGAGCTTTTGTGATCGCCTTATGTCCGTCATGAGTTGTGTGTCATCAACATTACCTTGTTAAAACTCTAGAGAGACACTTTCATTTCCAATCTTCATGAAACGTGGTCTGTCAGAACTTTGTCACAATCATATCTTTGCAGAGTATGGCCACCAGGGGCGGGACAGATTTCCTTTTAACTTAAGTCTATAGTGAAACCTTATTAACATTCCAGAAGTCACATTTTAAGTCCAATCTTCATGAAACTTTGTTATTATTTTTGTTGAAACGATATCTTGGTCTAGTTTGAAAATGGTTCCAGTCTGATGAAAAACATGGCCACCAGGGGACTGGGCAGTTTTTCCTTATAGTGCTGTAGTGAAATCTTGTTACACTCTAGAGATCCCATATTTGGTTTAATCTCCATGAAACTTGCTCAGTAGTCATACTAGATGTGTTCTCATGTAAGTCTGGCCGAGTTAAAAAAAATGATTCCAATCTTTAGAAAAACATGGCCGCCATGGGGAAGGGAAGTTTTACTTACATGTTTATATTGAAACTTGGTTACAATTTTACCCTCTTGAATTAGCTGTTTTTGCTCATCTTCATGAAACTTGCTCAGAATGTTTGTTAGCTTACCTAAGCACAACATGCTTATGGGAGCTTTTGTGAACTGCTTTTGTCTGTCGCTCTTTGAGTGTCGTCAACATTTACTTTGTTAACACTGTAAAAGCCACATTTACTTATGATCTTCATAAAACTTGGTCAGAAAGATTTGTATAATTTGTATCATGATATCCTGGCCAAGTTCGAAAATGGGTCACGTGAGGTCAAAAACTAGTTCACTACGTCAAATTAAAAAAAAAAGCTTGTTAACACTCTAGAAGTCACATGTTTAGTCCAATTTTCATTAAACATGGTCAGAATATTTGTTCCAATGATATCTCAGCTGAGAAAATGGTTCAGGTTTGTTGAAAAAACATGTGGCGCAGCAGTTTTCCTGATATGTCTATTGTAAAACTTTATAAACATTGTAGAAGTCACAATTATTGTCAGTCTTCATAAAAATTAGTCAGAACATTTGATTTAATGATATCTAAGTGGAGTTCAAAAATGGTTCTGGTCTGTTAAAAAACATGGCCACAAGCGTTGGAGGCAGTTTTCCTTATATGGCTAAATTGAAACCTAGTAAACTCTCTTGAAGTTACATTTTTTGCCAAATCTTATTGAACTTGCTAAGAATGTTTGTTCGAATGATATTTCAACTGAGTTCGCAAATGGTTCCGGTCTGTTAAGCTTGTAATTATGCCCCCGGAAGGGTGGCATATAGCAGTTGAACTGTCAGTCCGTCTGTCCATCCGAAAACTTTAACGTTGGCCATTACTTTTGCAATATTGAAGATAGCAACTTGATATTTGGCATGCATGTGTATCTCATGGAGCTGCACATTTTGAGTGGTGAAAGGTCAAGGTCATCCCTCAAGGTCAAAAGTAAAAAAATACAATCCAAGGGAAGTAATAAGCTTTAAAAGGAAGATAATTTCTAAACCTGCCAAATGATAAATTAAAATTTTATTTCAAAGCGACGCAATAGGGGTCATTGTGTTTCTGACAAACACATCTCTTGTTTTGGCTATAGTGCAAATTGAAACCTTTTAACACAGGTTGAAGTTTTTTTTTTTCTGGAGATGATTAGAACCATTAAGGAAATACTCTGATAGTGTGATATTTAAGTTGTTTTTGTTGATGATGATAATGGTTCACGATGAAAATGACGAACTTTACCTTGTTAACACTTTAGAGGCAACATTTATTGGTCAGAACGTTTGTCCCAATGATAAGTTGGCCGAGTTCGAAACTGGGTCACTTAAGGTCAAAAACAAGGTCACTAGGTCTAATTAAATAAAAAGCTTGTTAACACTCTAGACGTCACATTTAAAGTCCAATCTTCATGAAACTTGGTCAGAATACTTGTTCTAATGATGTCTCAGTGGAAGGTCGAAAAATATGGCCGCCAGGGGGTGGGGTACTTTTCCTCGTTTGGTTATAGTGAAGCCTTGTTAATACTCTAGAAGTAAAAAAATGTGTCCAATCTTCGTGAAACTTGCTCTGAATATTTGTCCAGTTGATATCTCGGCCGATTTTAAAACAGGGTCATATGAGGTAAAAACCTAGGTCATTTGGTCAAATTAAAGGAAAACAGTCTAGAAGTCACATTTCCAGTCAAAAACTTCATGCAACTTGGTCAGAACATGTGTTTTAATGATATCTCAGGCGAGTTTGAAAATAAAAATGTGCCTAGAAATTTAATATTTATGTTTCATAATTATAGTACTTTTATTATTTTGAGCTCAAACTTTTGAGAAGAGTTTAGTTCCTTCGGTCTCAGGTGAGCATCTCATGGCCCTTGTCCCGCTTGTCTATAAATAATTCACAAGTGACCTACCGGTATTGAACTTTGTATAGACGGCTACTTTTGCAGGCGAGACAACTAGTATATAATTTGAGTACAAAAAGGCGAAACCATGCACAAACTACTTGTTACTTACGTTATCCGGACATCAGGTGGTTTATTTGCAGACATGCAACTTTGCATACAAGAAAGCCTTGTTTTGTTATCGTTTTCATAATCTGCTTAATTACTTACATTATAAGTATCGTATTCTTTACAATATATTTTCGTAAGGCGAAATTCGCAAAGAAGAAGTGTTTATCGTATCTTTTTTATTTTATTTATATATTCTATAAGATTAAATTGTTCGATCTTCAACCCATTTCAGCTTCTATTTATATTACATTTTTGAGACATTTATTTTTTTGAGTTTTGAGAAAAAGTTGTTGGCGCGAGTCCATATTTAGTTACGCCACTATGATTTACTTTAACAAACTATGCTTTCTTCTAGAATGACATTATGACAGTTATTCATGAAACGCANTTTGTCACACAAACAGTGCTTGGTCACCGAGTACAATACATTCGTGTGTATAACATTTTCCACCAAGGACTCACTGAATTCTGTAAATACCATCGACGTAATAAAACAATGTACATTGACAAAAATACATAGATACATTATTTTATTCTACCAGTAAACCATGTAAAACTGTACATGGTATACATGCGCAATAAACTTAAAATACATTTTTTAATTGCTGCCATTTCTATAATGGGGTTTGATTCCCACTCCCGACGCATGCGAGTTTGGTTGGTAGTCATAGCACCGGACAGGTAGAGTTTGCTATTACAGGTTCCCTTCAGCACAAGACCACATAATTAAAATTGAATACATTCCAGTGCAATCTAAATAACCGGAAACGGGAAATTGCAGTTCTAATTCAAAATTCGTCTTCTAGGGATTGCTTGGACACACTGTGTCCTCGCATAATGCTACGAAATACACACACATACACTGCCACGCCAGCGAAGTTCCAACTAAACAAGTGGTCGTGAGGCCTTTTGTAGCAAGGTAAAATAGCCTTAAGGTATCGTGCACATTGTACTTCCAAAAGGACATATGATCATTTCGTAACGGAAGTGACACCGTATACGGTCCAAAATGTATCCCAGTGGGGCTCTCCTGCTCAAAGTTTGCTTCAGATTGATCTCGTTTTTTAACAGTATGTTCTTTATATATACGTATTATGGATGCAAAAACTATATGCCCCATTGTATTTACGCAAGGTTTTAAACTTACTCTCAAATGCATTTTGTTCTGAATCGAGTACCATATAGAAGATGCTACACATTCAGAATGTGAATACATGTATTAAAATAGCATACCAACATTTTATATAAAGCAACCATGACCGTAAGTCTTCAGTAATGTTAGGGTATACCATGGTCCCAATAAAAAGATTATGTTCGTAAAAGATAATGATTATGTAATTTAAGGTCAATTTCTCACCATCTATTTGTAACTTGTACAAATATTACAGTTCATGGGATATATCCACATGGAATATGTGGATACCTCAAAGTAATGTTATATTAAGCAAACTACGTGTATATGAACCCATATAGGCAAACATTTTGGGCCCATACCTTTCTCGTATTAAAAAGTGTACTGAATTATTAAACGCAGCGGTAGAGCCTACCAGCACCGTATTATTCACACTTTATTTTCAAATAAGTATGCGTAAGTTATTTTAACTGTATATTCACAATATATTTAAAAAAACACGCTTTGTAATAAATGAACCATCGAAACACATTCGAAGTTGTTCGTGAATGACATCTCGTCGTTGTCATGGATATTAAATTACTTTTGTAATAGGCAACGCGTTAAGAGTGAAAATACACTCAAGCATACAGACATATTACATCGATAATTATTTGACAACATCATTAACATTCTAAATATTGTAATACACTGACAAAAATTGAAAACAATTACATTCATTTGATGCGTTGTCGAAAGAATACAATTATTTACATACCTTTGATTGTTTACATTTATGGTAAAACCGGTAACATGTGAAGAAAATGTATCACCAATACAAAACAATGTTATTGCTGGAAATATAAAATAAAACGCAATAAAATGGAATATTTTGAAATTGAGACCTCGTTCATTTCCATTGAAGTGAACGTGTTGTTAGCCGGCAACGTTTATTTTGCGCTCAACTGACATATTTTTTATCTTGCCACTTACATTGTGTAAATATTAACGATACCACCACGTATTTGTTTAATTAATGTATCATTTTATTTCTATTGCACTGTAATACAATGAACGGCGAAACACACTATAGGAGAACCTTCTATACGTGAAATAAATCGTTCAAACGTGTTCAATACACACCCTGATTTATAAGGATTAAAACAGCATTTCCATTGCCACTGTTGTTAATATGAATGTTTTATTATATTTTAATTCTTCTCAACACTGATTAAAGGTATCTTATGATACTATCACAGACATTAATTACTCTTCAATGGGATTACATATTTTCACAGATTGGTTTAAGATTAAATTTTGAACTGATTTAAGCTGGTCAGTAACACGTTTCGCTCAAAACAACATAGAGCAATCACGAACAATCCTGCACGTGACAAACACGCGCGGTCACGAACGTACATGCTTCGGACTATATTACTATATATAGACATGTTCATGAAAATGTACGTAACATCTGCATCTCTTGAGAAGAACGGTTGGGAGGCCCCGATGGCCTTCCGGCCTACGGCATGGAGATGTTATCAAAACTGGACATAACATTATGGGTCCTTATCGTCCGTTAAAGGTAAATATAAATTTATTTGTCTGTTTGTATTTTGGTTTGTTATTAATGCATTTATTTGTTCGTATGTACAAGCATGTGTTCGTTCTTCGTTCGTTCATTCATTTGTCAATAGTACTTCTGCTTATGAATATTATTTTAAGAAGAAAAAAAACACCAACATAATTATACTGCCAAACGATACATTTGAATAATACACTGAATTAAATAGTAATGCGTTTTCCAATTTCAGTAACTTCACGTGAAACACACGGGTTTGTTCAGGAAAGTACGGATTCATTCAACTGATGTCAAACAACATGCTTATGTGCGCGCGAAGACGGGACCTTGGCGTTCAGGGCCAAAGCGGTTTACAGAACGCAATATATACTAGTATGGACCACACAACATGTCAACAACATACACATTAAGCGTTGCTGATGCAGTACACGAAATACTGGTAAGCTTTTTATCATAAATCGTGTCTTTATAATTTGCAATATATTGAACATTTATTATGATGATTTTAATAACGCTAAACGTGTTGGTTGTTTTTATGTTACAATAAAAAGAACTTTACCACTATAAATTGCATCTCACGTGTATTTGAACATCACGGGCTAACACATTATGTTTGTTGTATAGATCAATAATATGGAAGAAGACGACAGCTGAGGCTGCGCTAGTGGGTGGGGTATATTCAGTCACTACTTTCTACTGAATAGAAGAGTCAGACTGGAAAAATATGACCTTTGGTGTCAAAAACCGGTATTTCTGGTTGGTTGTTATTTTTAACATATATCTTATGTTATTAGTTGCTATCGTTGGACGTTTTTCTTATGTTATAAGTTGTTATTGTTGACATATATCTTATGTTATTAGTTGTTATCGGTGACATATATCTTATGTATATCTTATTTATTCGATATTATTGTTTACGTATATCACATGTTATTAGTTGTTATTGTTAACGTTTACCTTATGTTAACTGTTTATGTGATATTTGATATCATATTGTTTACACACCTGTCTATGTTATTTTTTGTAGACTTTTATCTTTACAAGCATATCTGTGATATTTATGCATATAATTTTACGTTATTAGTCGTTTTAGTTGTTTTGTGTTAGATGTTATTGTTGACGTATATCTTATGTTATTAGTTGTTATTGTTAACGTTTATCTTATGTTTCTGGTAATTCCTTTTCACTTATATATTATTTTATTAGTTTTTACGGTTGAATTGTATTATAACCTAAACAAGGTAAATGTTATTATTTAAGTGTATGTTATACATCTATATATCTGTTATGTTTTAATGTTATTAACCAGGTTTAATGTCATATAGCCCATCTGTTTATGTGCTATTTGATATACTATTGTTTACATACATGTCTTATACTATTTATTATAGAATTGTATGTTTACAAGCATATCTGTGATATTTATACTTTTATTTCAACAATATTTTTTTACATATCGGTAATATATTTATAGTTTTATGTTTACATGCATATTCGGTAATAACACACCCACTGCGATAGTTTTATGATTAGAATTACAATGCGTTATATTTAATCGAATTTTGATATTTTCGTTTTCAAACTTTAAATTTTATATTAGTATATATATGTGATATTTACAAATATAACTTTAATAGTGTCCATGATACTTGACATTTACAAGACAGTCATCTTTCTTCTCTACTTTCTACGTGTACAATATGTACATATGATGCAGTTTTTATAGTATCCTCATGAACTGTCAAAGACACGTCAATTGCGTGTTGTATAATATGCTTTATAACGTATTTGTTTTAACATTGTATATAAAGAAATCATGTTTCATATCATTGAAACCGATAAGCTCACCAGCGCACTCTGTGATATTTTATGTGTATATATTGTTGGCAGGATGTATGTTTGAATGTTTTAGAATGCGTTAAAATGCACACTTATAAATCCGTCCATTTATACCCCAAAATATGTTTATGCTAATATGATGACGTTTTTGATGGTATGTTTTTGGGTAATTTTATTGGGTGTTCATTTGCAAATAGGCTTATTTTCACTATTTGAAAACTCTACCTTCTTCATTTGTAAACTTCAGTCAACTGCTTTTTATTACTGTTTCGTTTAAAGTAAGACGAAAGTATTGGGGCCAGCGGTGACTTTATTGCATGTTTATTTACAAATAGGCTTGTTTTAAATAATTGAAAAACTCTACCTTCTATATTTGTAAACCTCAGTCGACTGCTTTTTATTTCTTTTTCGTTTAAAGTAAGTCGAACGTTTTGGGGCCAGCAGTGACTTTATTGCATGTTTATTTACAAATAGGCTTATTTTAAATAATTGAAAAACTCTACCTTCTATATTTGTAAACCTCAGTCGACTGCTTTTTATTTCTTTTTCGTTTAAAGTTAGTCGAACGTACGGGGGCATTGGTGGCTTTATTGCATGTTTTTTTGCAAATGGGCTTTTTTAAATAATTGAAAAAAAACTCTACCTTCTATATTTATTTACCTCAGTTGACTGCTTTTAATTTCTTTTTCGTTTAAAGTAAGTCGAACGTATGGGGGCCAGTGGTGACTTTATTGCATGTTTATTTGCAAATAGACTTATTTTTAAATAATTGAAAAACTCTACCGTCTATATTTGTTTACCTCAGTCGACTGCTTTTTATTTCTTTTTCGTTTAAAGTAAGTCGAACGTATTGGGACCAGCAGTGACTTTATTGCATGTTTATTTACAAATAGGCTTATTTTAAATAATTGAAAAACTCTACCTTCTATATTTGTAAACCTCAGTCGACTGCTTTTTATTTCTTTTTCGTTGAAAGTTAGTCGAACGTACGGGGGCATTGGTGGCTTTATTGCATGTTTTTTTGCAAATGGGCTTTTTTAAATAATTGAAAAAAAACTCTACCTTCTATATTTATTTACCTCAGTTGACTGCTTTTAATTTCTTTTTCGTTTAAAGTAAGTCGAACGTATGGGGGCCAGTGGTGACTTTATTGCATGTTTATTTGCAAATAGACTTATTTTTAAATAATTGAAAAACTCTACCGTCTATATTTGTTTACCTCAGTCGACTTCTTTTAATTTTGTTTCGTTAAAAGTAAGTCGGACGTCCGGTAGCTATTTGATACTTTAAGTTATGTGAAGCATAATTTAATATTAAATTATTTTACATCACATTTCATTTTTGTGAAATGAATATCATTTCTCCGCGTGTATTTCTTGCGTGACAATGACACTTGGCGATGTAAGTTATGTACGGTAATATATAATTGTCTCCAGTCGTTCAAAGATGTTACGGTCTATTTTATGACTAAAAAACACTTGAAATCATTTAACTAAAACGTCTATCACAAGCTTATAAATATGTTTCGTTAAAGACGTTATCAATGAGTTTGTATACGTTTAATTTTGTATATATTTGTAAAATTCGATTCGATGATGGGTGTTATATATTTGGTGTTGGTGACTTTATATGATGTTTGTGAATATATGTGTTGTAATAAACATTTAATTATATTAAAACAAATGTATACTGCACTTGTGTTTGTCATGTTAACTTTTAAATACGTGAACTTGATGCTAAATGTATGGAATAAAATGTATATCTTAATCTTGATTGAACCTAGTTCTTGAACAGTGCTCTTTGCAGGTAAAATTCTTCTGGCACAACTTGATTGCAAATCACATTTCTCGATATCTATTTTTCGTCTGCCTATCAAAGAGTTATAGATGACCAATCTTTGAAATCGCGGTTAACTGTTGCTACTTTGTTATAATGTTGTTATTACATCGACATGCTTTGAACGCCCCGTTTGATCAAGCCCAAGAGGATACTACCAATGAACTTCCAAATTTGATGAAACTATTTATGCTGCATGTCTGTAGGGTAGACATACGCAATGATTTTTTAGGAAATCCGAATGTAACGCACTTAAGTTGATAATATGACTTTCGTTGGAGATAATTCTGTTTCCGCTGTAAATTTGTGGAGCTAATAATCCAAATTGTTTTAAACGTTATACGTAGTATTCTTATAGGATGGGCATGTGCATATAATCGGGTTGTGCCTTTCCAATGGTTTGTCATGAAGTTAGTGCCCTTTGATTACACATATGACAATTTGTAAGTAACTTTTGATTTCTGTTTGAAATCTTGTGAATTTGCCTCTCATTCCAATTCGTAAGATCATATGAGCCTTGTTCTGAGAAAACTGGACAAAATGCATGTGCGTAAAGTGTCATCCAAGATTAGCCTGTGCAGTCCACACAGGCTAATCCGGGACGACACTTTTCGCCTAAACTGGATTTTCGCTAAGAAGAGACATCATTTAAACGAAAAATTCCATAAAAGCGGAAATTGTCGTCCCTGATTAGCCTGTGCGGACTGCACAGGCTAATCTGGGATGACAATTTACGCACAAGCATTATGCCCAGTTTTCTCAGAACACG
>VMBQ01002154.1:97132-109367 GCA_007657795.1 Dreissena rostriformis
AGTGCGAGAATACGATGACGACAGTGCGACGACGCGATAGTACGATGGCGACAATGCGATAGAACAATGGCGACAATGCGATAGTCATATCGTACTGTCGCCATCGTAGTGTCGCACTCTTGTCATTGTATTCTCGCACTCTCGTCATCGTATTCTCGCACTCTCGTCATCGTATTCTCGCACTTTCGTCATCGTATTCTCGCACTCTCGTCATCGTATTCTCGCACTCTCGTCATCGTATTCTTGCACTCTCGCAGTGTCGCCCTCTGGATTTTAATGTGTTACCACGATGGCAATAACGGTATTCCGTGCCTCATCACTGTTTTTAGATGGCGATTTACGTGCAACACGTGGTTAGGGACTCACTCGGGTTCTCACATATTGTAGCTCCGGGTGCAGACAGAATGAACTTCAAAAGACCACCACTCACCGCCATCATACAACCCATTGGATGACTTTATTTTCAAGAATCATATTCTTATAATAATGCAAGAGCTTCTTAATCCCAAAGCTTAAATCTGTCAAGTGAACACATTAAACGGGTATATAGCGACGATTTTTCTCCAAAAATAAATTCATGTATACAAACAATGCCTATTCCCTCTTTTATGATATAAGTCTAAAACAATGTTATGTAGATGAAGAAAAGAATTCTACGGTGCCATACAATTTTTTCAGACACGCCTTCAGAAGGATTTGAACTCACGCCAACAAAAGTAGTCAACCTAATTGGAACATTTTACAACCCTAAGATCCCCTGATCGCCTGTGCGCACCAGCGTACATGTGTATATCAGTTCATTTCATTCATTAGGATTTTTTACTACTACATGTACTACGGATTTTCCCGTATTTTCCCGCGCTGAAAGTGTCCCCCGGGACATGGTTTTACTATTTATAACATTAATATTGTATAGAGCGCAATTAAAAACGAATCCTACGTGCCGAGTTAACATTTAATACATAAATTGTAAAAGATGATATATTTTGTTTAAGTATGATACCGTATTTACCGGTACCTTCGATTTGCCCCTGTAATGTCATACAGTCATGTACTTCATGATAACAAATCTGTGAACATGTCCCTTTAAAGAGTTCACGGTATTGTTGATGTAGATGTTATGTGTCAGTTGATCTTCGATCACTCCGTAGTCATCTATTAGCAACGGGTATACGTGGAATAATGGACTGGATTAAAGCCTGAATACTGATTAACGCTAATCTGCTCGTTAATCGGAGTTTAAAGAACAATGTAGCAGTGTACAGTGCGTAGATAGGGCGCTGTATATTCATGTGGTTGCGATTTATGAACTGAAGTTTCTTTAAATGTAGTTTTAAGGCTATGGACATAGAGTAGAAATAGCAATAATATTAACGTTCAGTTGTGACTATTTGCCTGGAAAAGAACCCAAATAAAGGAAAAGAACCCAAATAAACGGGTTTATCTCTTCTAATTAAATCAATTAAAGAAGGCGGAAATATTAAATATGGTGAACACTTTATCCTTTTCAACTTTTCGTTTTCGAGATAATAAATACCAAACGGACAGAAAAAAGGTTGATTTAGAGATGTTCAAGGATTTATTAGCGGAAATGAAATTTTAATTGTCTGTGAAATAAAGTTCAGCTGATTTCGTTCGTCTTTGTTCATTTCTGTAACTCTTTCGTTGGATATACAATACACGCAGCCAAAATGCCGTTCGAAATCGGCGGGAAAGGCGACCCTATGCACGTCACGTACAAATACGTACTGAACAATGATATTCGCTACATGTACAGCGGATATCCGTTACGCTACAACGGGCGCCAGTCGCCGGACTACCCGAACTTCGACATGCTCCGCTTGGCGCGCGAGAGCTCGGACCTAAAGCGGAAGACGCTGCAAATATCGCGTTTCACGGACCAGAACCCGTTCACGCTCCCGCGGGCGCCGGCGTTCCGCGACTACAGCCGCCACATGGTGAACGGCATCGTGGAGCGCCTGCTGACCAACACGCCGCGCTCCAGCCAGTCGAGTCTCGGGAAGTTCTCTGAGGACCGCCGGTGCGTGTCGCAGCTCCGGGAGCCGCTAAAGAAGGACATGTACCCCAGCTACCGGTCCCTGTCACCGGAGCAGGTGAAAACGGTCTCCAACAGACTCTATCATACACACACGCACATGTCCAACCTGAAGGCGAGAGACCGCGAAGAGGTGCTCAAGACGCTGCCGATTATGAAGAACAAGCCGGATCCGGACGGCATCCGCCGGAAGCCGCACCGTATGCACACGCATCCCTGGAACACCACCGGCATGCCGGCTGTGGATACATGATGACATTTGTGGCTAGGCAACACTATTTTATTCTCCTGAAATGTATTTTGTTTTAATTTCGTATTGTTTTTAATATAAACAAATGTACCATTAATGAGAAGAAGCCACGTTTTTATGAAGAGAGGAGCTATTTTTGTACATGTTGTAACTTTATAAAACATACAAATTGTTACATGTTATTTATAAGATGCCGCTTCGCTGCCGGTGTAACTGTGAACATTAATACTTCTTAGGCGAAAGGACGTGTTACGTGTGTAAACATAATTTTGTAATTGAACGTTTAAAAGCTGTTTTTTGTCTGGTAACTAATGTCTAAAAGCTGGGTTTTTTTGTCTGGTAACTGAACGTGTAAATGTTGTTTTTGCAGGATTATGATGATGTTGCGTGTTTGTTCTGTTTCATTCAGACGTCTGTTTAACGACGCCTTTGGCGGTATAATTTTTCAGCTTTTATAATTTTCTTTTGTTGCATTTGTTCGAGGGCGCCAAATTTCCTTTTTCTTCTAAAAGCAGTAATTTCATGAAAACCAATTGTTTAACGTTTGTAACAAGCTTTAGAATTGCACATACAAAAACACATTACAATTATGCCTATGTATGTATTTGGCCAAAGCTTTGCGTCAAATAAAAGATATACAATATCCAACCCTTAACACAGATCAATTTCCGATTATATACATACATTTATAATATGATTCTGACTCAAGACACAGAACACCATTTGATACGGCAATTCTGTGAGCATTTGCCAAATTAAAATTATACATGATTGATCCGAAATTCAGTACATAAACAGGATTATACTTAGTTGGTAAAATCCTCTTTCGGAATGATTGGAGTAAACTGCAAGCAACAAATCTGAAGTCTTCAACACGAACTTTCGGTTTAAGCTGAAAATGTATTTGTTTGATTTTAAGATTATTTCATTTAGTTTATTTGTATATATTGTTAACTGTGATGTTTTTTTTATTTATCGATGTATTTTTGTTTTGTGAGCATAATTTTAAATCTGAGTCACTAAAGGTATATATGTGTTACGCATCAAAAGTCGTCATGTATAGGCTTAAGTATTTTTTTCATTCCATTTAATTCACGTTTTGTTATTATTTAAAATAATGCAGAACGTAATGTTTAATGTAAGTGTGATGAATTCGACGCTTATATATAGTTTATTGATTATTATTAAATCGTCAGATAAAGCATTATCACGATGGTCACAATAAATTGTAAAATAAGTGCTTGTTGTATGCTTCTTTATTGCAAGTGATAGTGAAAGCAGAATGTAAAAGGTGGAAAAAAGCATAACAACTGTGTATGGTGTTAAATATAATAATAATAATAATAATAATAATAATAATAATAATAATAATAATAATAATAATAATAATAATAATAATCTTCTAAATCCTCCTCCTCCTCTTCCTCATCATCATCATCGTCATCATCACTTTAACCACTCAAAACTCCCAACTAAAATTATCATCACCATTATCATCATAATCATCAACTACAGTAGCAGCGGCTACTGCAAAAGTAGAGTAATTCATAATATATCTACGTCGTCTATTCTTTTGCCCCCATCACATTCTTTATCATCATTTGTATCACCATTTTCAAACTGGTCATCATTATCATCATAAGCTACAGCAGTAGTAGCGCTGAACAGCAACGGCAGTAACATAATTACAAATAAACAAAGTTTCTTCTTCGCCATCTTAAGCTTCATCGTGATCATACATCATCATCATCAACATCATCATCATCATCATCATCATCATCATCATCATCATCAACATCATCATCATCATCATCATCATTATAAATATTCGGTCGGAAGGCAGCATCATCATACTCTATTCCTAATTAATAGCAACATGATTAAGGAACATGGCAATATAATATAATCTATGAGACGCGGCATGCGGAAATGATCAGCCATATGCGGAAAGCGTAGCTCCAGACCAGCCTGCGCATTTGCTCAGTCTGGTCAGGAGCTACCCTGTCCGCCAATGAGACCACGAAACATTGCGTGACTTTATAGCAGACATGGTAGCTCCTCACCAGACTGCTGCGCTGATAAACATGCTGGAATGAAGCTCCGCTAGCCGCATATGACATAATACCCATTTTCGCATGACGCGGCTCAATATGTGCCTGCGTTGGTGTTGTGTTCTTTTTCCCACGGTAAATTGTGCTCAAAAGTCTATTATTCGCTTCTACTGCTATCGTTGCTGTTCAGTTGAAATGTACCTTGAATTGGGGTAAAGACGAAGTATGTCTACGTTAAAACAAATCTGTCTCTTAAAATGTACCTAGTTGTGCAAACACTTGTACATGTAGATCTGTATTCATTTATTGTCTTGTCAATCACCAGGTCCTATAAAACACTTCCTATCGACACCGCATAATTAATTACATGCAATATGGCTGTAATTGGTGAAAATCTGTTTGTTTAAACTACACAACTCGTATTGTTTGCATAAATCCACGAAGACAGTATTAAATTCAATCAATCAAATATGTCGCTCTGTAACCAAGTAAGGAACAATAATATAAATCTTTCCTTTTCGCTTTCATGTCATCATTTTGCTCTCGTTAGTGATCAAACAAGAAAAAGGCCAAAACTTAAGTCAGAGTTTCCTGTCCTGTTCTAAAAAATGGAAATAGATGAATTGCTTGATGAAAATCGTTTTCATCATTTAAATGAAGCCAACGAACCTTCCGAATGATTAAAAAAAAATCAAGTTTGTGTTACTGTATTGTTCATCAGATAGTAAGTTTAAACACTTTTCGATAAAGTATAGCTTATGTTCTGCTTACAACAGTGAACTTTTGAGTGTCGCGTATTACGTGCCGTAAATGTACGTGTTAAGGCACTCACGTTCTGCCCACGACGTTACGAAGTTTCATGTAACTGCTGCGATGACGATATACTACGTTACAGTGTGTCGTTACGTTACGTTGAGTAGGAAAACATAGCACTAAGAGAAAATCGGTGTAATAATAACGAGAGTGATGTATGACGTATCGTGATTTTAATGTTGAGAACGCAGCAAAACGTGGCACTTGGTATGAATTGGAAAAGTCCAAGATGTGTTACGTTAAGGACATTCAGTTTGACATTTGCGAACGTTTTGCCATGTTTATCACTACATATTGTAAAAAGTGGTACAACACGGTGTTATGTGGACATGTTAAACTATGTGCAAACTTGTGCCAAGTTTTAGCAAAAGTTTTGGCTTAGTTTAATTAAGTACCTGAAACGTTAAGCAACGTAACAGTATGAGGCGGCAAAAACGTAGCACAACGACTGGGGTTGTAGTCGAAATACCAAAAAACAAACAAAAACAACCAAATAAACAAAACACAGTACACTGGAGACAAATCCCGAACACAAGTGTTTACGTTATATTGGCCTTTAGAAAGAATACAAATTGCATTTACTGTTTACCAGATGCGCCGTTGCATAGGTTTTTCAAAAGAAGGTTCAATATTTGTACAAACACACGCAGAATTTACCTAAAACAATAATGCGTTTTATATTGAAGAGGATGACTGTGCGCGTCTTTAAAGTCCGCCATTTTGTTCCCACATAACTGTGCGATCAATTGATTCATAGATCGATGTTCCGATTGATTGTCGATTGAACACTTGAAACTGTTACATATGAGCAATGCATAAACGATTGCGACAGTGCACTTCTCAAATAGTTGCAAGGATGCATGTTTTGGAAAGATTACACATGATCACACTCCTCATGAATGCCTTCTTTCGTTCGGGCTTTTTGTTATTATTTGGACAACTAACAAATAAATGGTTCCTAAATGCATACTAGATTTTAAGTACACTAGTAATAGAACAATACCGATGGAAGTTACTGTCGTTTATCGAAACATGTGTTCTTTGTATAACATATACGCGAAACTACCGCTGTTTATTTCACTTAAATCTTTAATCCACCAATAATAGCAATTGTATTTATTTCTGAAGTATTTAATTTTAATCAATTTTTAAATGTGTATTTTATTTTCCATTAGCGCTTATATGCGGTCAAAGTTCGACCTCGAGATTAAAATAAGATTGTTGACATTCTTATCTAATTAATTACTCGTGAAGCATACTTTGTTTCTAAATTGCTTATGAATGCTCTAATATAATAGCAAATGATAAAACATGATTAAATTATTTAATTATGCACAATGTCTATTACAGCGTGTTTTAATGTAACGACCTCATATTCAACGTGCTGACACACTGTATTCAACTGTCTATAATTTAGAAAGTGCAACGCGGGAGTTTGTTGTTAAAAAGCAACAGTTATGATTATTTCTTATGCTTTATACTAAGTCTCAACTTAAATGTGTTGCCAATTAAAACGCTGGCTATATAATATGTGGCGTGTTCTGAGAAAACTGGGCAAAATGATTGTGCGTTAAGTGTCATCCCAGATTAGCCTGTGCAGTCCGCACAGGCTAATCCGGGACGACACTTTCCGCCTAAACTAGATTTTCGCTAAGAAGAGACATCATTTAAACGAAAAATTTCAAAAAGCGGAAATTGTCGTCCCTGATTAGCCTGTGCGGACTGCACAGGCTAATCTGGGATGACACTTTACGCACAAGCATTTTGCCCAGTTTTCTCAGAACACGACACATATAGGCTCTGTATGTCATTTAAATTCAAGATATTGATACGCAACGACAAGCTTTGTTCAAGTTTTTGAAACTTCGTCATCATAAAGAACAATTCACAGTCAAATAAAAAAATTAGTTTCCCATAATCTTCGATTTGCTAAGGTTTCTTTACAATCGGTCATTTGTAGAATCAGTCTTTAAAACTGTACGATGCACGGGAAAATCCCAAGGTGACACCCGTATACACAACCTTCCAACGTATACAAATCTAGCATTGTCATTCTATTCAGCGTCATATCGAAGCATTTTAATGTTCAATAATGTACCCCGCCGATTTGCAGCCAATGTTGCAATCTTCCCACACCTGTTAGCAGTTCCTGTTTTGTTTGTTATTTTTGTCTATTGTTTACGTTGATATTGTTTATTCTGCGTTGGTAATGTTTAAATATCATTCTTTTAAATAACATTCTTTCGATCAGTAGATCTTGACATGATTTGCTAAATACAATGATGAAGTGTACTATCTTACTACGTTGAAACCCAATCGTGCCTTTACAATTCAAGATACAGCGTTTCCTATTCATTACAGGCTCATTAAAAGCTTTTAAGGTTTAAATTAATCAGTGCGGTGTAACCTTTTGACTGATGCGCTTTTGTTTCGAAATTAACAAAAGTTTACACGAAGTAATTGAAATCTTAAATAAACAGAATAGTATCTACTCTGTTTGAAGAAATTTAATGTTAAACCACATGTCAAAATCCTTTTCAAATGCGACATATTTACTCAATAAGTGTAATAAACTTATCTTTAAAGCGGTCGAATTCATTAAAATATTCGCATTTAAACCGATCGACCGCCATTGTTTGAACCATCAGAATATTCGTATCTTTCTATGCCATCGGATCAGGATTGTTTGAAATTTAAAAGAGGGGAGAATACTGTCGATATCCGGTCACGATACCGTGGTTTGGTGTCAGCTTATCGGCCGATGATTTGGGGCGATAACAGCAGACACCCTGCCGAGTTGGCAGACCATTTTACCCGAGGTTTGGCCTCACATCGATCTGCAGAGTTGGCGGGTTTTATTTCCATCTACTTCTTGCTTTATACGTACCATGTAGTTAAGCTTTGTAAATTGAGCCGATTTACAGTACTATTAATGTTTTTGTTTTTCCGATTACCTGTACTTCATTGCTGCTCGATTGGTCTTTGTCGGCTCAGGTACAAAGTACCCCGGAGTTGTGCCGGGTGCCTTTAAGCGTATTTTCCGTACCCGAGGTACATTGTGATTACCTCAGTGCTGCTCGATTGGTCATTGTCGGTTCAGGTACTACTTAATAGTACCCCGGGCACTCTAAGGAAACTTCAAAGTACCAGGGGTACGGGAAACATACTAAAAAGTACCCCGGAGTATGTCCGGACGCCTTGGAGCGTATTTTCCGTACCCGGGATACTTTTAGGTAGTACCTGAGCCGACGACGACCAATTGAGCTTCGGTGGTGGGTACATCAACTCCCGGAGTCTTCCAAAATCCGGCAGATGCGGAACTACATATAAGTGTTTTGCCATGAATGCAAAGAACAAATCTATTTGCAGTATTGACATATTCTTGAAATAATAAAACATGAAATTCCCCTTATCGAAAAGCGCTGTGTTCGTTTGCGGACAAATTATTTAATTTACATTGTACATATTTGGTACTGAACATACCAAGATTAAAGCGAGTATATACGATTTTTACGTCAAAATTGTATTATCGCAATCTTAATCCAACATATAAAAATGAACGAGGAATGTTATAGAAAATTAAGTAACAATCTTTACATTTAACAATCAATCAAATATTGTTTACTTCAATGAAATTTATAACAAACTAAATTACGCAGATACCAGCACGTTTACTTAGTGTATATGAGTCGTTTGAAAGAATGTGCACAGATTACCGGTAATCGGGATTTCCCAACAGCGTACATGTCTTGCATACATGAAGGAGTTTTCGGCTGTATATCAGAAAATTATTTGCAATTGAATACAATTATACTTTGTTTGTTTTTTCGGGTAAGACTTCTTCTGAACTTTTATTCTTGTTTGTTTTTTTGTTTTTTTATATTCATGAACACTTTATCTGTTTAAAAAAGTATAAGATCGTATATACTCGATTGAGCTTCAATATCCTGCAAGTGAACTGACATTTGTGAAATATATCATCAATATAATGACGTATAAGTTGAAAGGTAGTCAAGTTCAGATACTGCGCCTGAAAATGAAATTCAAAATCGCGATTTGTGTGCTTATGTGTGATAGCCACTTTACTGAATAAAACGGGGATGAGGTCACCTTATAGTAATTGTGATAAAATTAAAGCACAATATTGCCACAACTTATCAAATCAACCAGAATAATTCCATAAGAAAATCAATTGGAGTGATATAACTGAAATAGATTAAGTCCAGGAATCCAGTGAAATTAACTCCGGTCAGTAAACAATCAATTGTGTTGACATATTAATTTTCTAATTTATACGGCGACTATAAAGGTCCAATGGGTAATTTAAATATTGCTTTTAAATGTAATTCAATATTTAAAAACAAGACAAATAAATAGCAATAATTGCAATTAGGCCCGAGTTAAATCTTTAGTTGATAAGTACATAATCGCATTATCGGTTATCGAATATGCATGTAGTTATTTGAAAATTTGTTTACAATGCAGATCTTACAGCTCAATGTTTGTGACAATACACTTGATTGCATGAGCCAATTGCTCGTGTGAAACCCTAAGGGCAAAAGTGGATATGAAAATGTAAATATCAGCCATAGCGGATCATTCGTGCTTAAGTGGTAATGAATTGGTTCTACAACCAAAGAATTGCAGGTTCGAGCCACCTGTTCCCCTATCCTGTCTTTCGTACGAGACGCTAAAGATACAATGTATTACCGGTAGATGCTTAAGTGCGGGCATTTAAATAACTGGAGTCGCGAGTGAACGTCTCCCGTATCTTGTATCCCGTAACTCATCTAACACGTCTGCTTGGGGGCCATGTTCATATGGTAGACACTGTACACACCCAAACGCATATTCCGGAGGTTGAATGTGAACAAGAATGAAACTTTGCGACAGGTAAAGATATTCAAATACAAAATACAGAGTCGTATGAATGACACAATGCGGTGCACTTATTTTGTAGATAATACTGTATGCTTATTACACGTATGACCATGTAATGTTTATCATATCCAACTTGTATCTGAAACTCTACGAAAATGACGCATGATTACAGATATCGGATTAAAAACATGTTTGTGTACATCCTCGCGCTAAAAAACAACACGATGACATGATGATGTTTGCACACTCGCACACTATTTTCTGTCGTTAGTTGTACTTAGTATTGGTAAGTCTTGTGTACATAGTATCGGTAAGTCATTTGTACGTAGTATTGGTTAGTCATTTGTACGCAGTATTGGTTAGTCATTTGGACGTTGTATCGGTAAGTCATTTGTACGTAGTTATTGGTTAGTCATTTGGACGTAGTATCGGTAAGTCATTTGTACGTAGTATTGGTTAGTCATTTGTACGTAGTATTGGTTAGTCATTTGGACGTAGTATCGGTAAGTCATTTGCACGTAGTATTGGTAAGTCATTTGCACGTAGTATCGGTAAGTCATTTGCACGTAGTATTGGTAAGTCGTTTGGACGTAGTATTGGTAAGTCTTTTGCACGTAGTATCGGTAAGTCATTTGCACGTAGTATTGGTAAGTCGTTTGGACGTAGTATTGGTAAGTCATTTGCACGTAGTATTGGTAAGTCATTTGCACGTAGTATCGGTAAGTCATTGGGACCTAGTATCGGTTAGTCATTTGGACGTAGTATTGGTAAGTCATTTGCACGTAGTATCGGTCAGTCTTTTGTATGTAGTAGTGGTTAGTCTTTTACAAGTAGTATTGATAAGTCGTGTCTAAGTTGGCTGAAATTTGCCTTGCTAAATATTATCATTATTGAAAAATNAGTAGTATTGGTTAGTCTTTTACACGTAGTGTTGGTTAGTCTTTTGCACGTAGTATTGGTAAGTCTTTTGCACGAAGTATTGGTAAGCCTTTTGCACGTAGTTTTAGTGAGTGTTTTGCACGAAGTATTGTTAAGTCGTTTGCACGTAGTTTTGGTAAGTCTTTTGCACGTGGTTTTGGTGAGTCTTTTGCACGTAGAATTGGAAAGTCTTTTGCACGTAGTTTTGGTAAGTCTTTTGCACGTAGTTTTGGTAAGTCTTTTGCACGTAGTTGTGGTAAGTCTGTTGCACGTAGTTTTGGTAAGTCTGTGCACGTACTTGTGGTGAGTCTGTTTCACGTAGTATTGTTAAGCCTTTTGCACATTGGATAAACCGATAATAAGAACGCGCGCCGCAAGTTACAGAAGTTTGTAATATAAACAATATAAGTCATTTGAGTACGTTTGCATCCGTTTATTCAGATCAAAATTCAATAAATTATACTCGTTTGACGAGTGTTTATATTGTCTGAGAGTAAAACAAACATTAAAACTACGGGCACAGCATGCGTATTACATTCGTTTGGTTTCTCTCTTATAAAATTGCATTCGTTTGCTCACACACAGATAGAAAAGAAAGTCGGAGAACTGTATCTTCAAAGACATTTATAGTTTCTTATTAAAGTAATAAATGTTCTACTGTTCGACCGAAAGCACATTTAAAACGAGCAATTGAACAAAATGGCCAACACGGCCCTAGATCGCTAACCGGTAAAATAGAGCGTGGCAAGTTTATAACCCATGGACATGATTTGAACAATCTTTGTAAACGACCACAAGCGGATTTCACACACCAAATATCAAAGCTGAGAGCATCGTTATTTAGTTTAAAAGATTTAAAAAAAAGTTATGCTATATAATTCAATATAAAACATCTCAACACNTCAAAGCTGAGAGCATCGTTATTTTGTTTAAAAGATTTTTTTAAAAGTTATGCTATATAATTCAATATAAAACATCTCAACACACACGATCAAAACCTTGGAACGTGGAAAATTGTTACCCCAGGGAAATTATTTGAAAAGATTTAAAATCGGTGGCCCCTGGAGCTTTACCAGTTTTTACCACAAGGGAGATAATTTGAACTAACTTTGTAAAGTATCACTAAAATATGTTAAACCTTAAATATTGAACCCCATTACCCTTGCGGTTTCAGAGATTTGTAACGTATTTACTATATAGGTCTTAATGAATCATTTGACCACTGAGGCATAGCCAATTTTTAGCCCGGGGGGGGGGCATGATTTA
>VMBQ01002154.1:114672-145564 GCA_007657795.1 Dreissena rostriformis
AAGTTATACGACATTGTTTTATTGTTCTTTTCCGTGATTGCACTGTCGGTGTTTTGATTAAGGACAGGCTATTCTTTTAATTTTAATTGATCGCTTTAATTCAAAGGTAACTGCCACTTAAAACAATTTTGAGTAAATATACGCGTGAAAAACATTAATTAGTTTGAAAATAGTTTTGTTCTCTAAGTATAACAGTTATTATTTGATAAGAAATCATTGAAACAATATCATTTATGTAATTGTTTAATGTTCAAAATGAGTATTCCTAATCAGCCTCGAAATTTTGCGTTTCCTAAGCGTACATTCGGGAAGGAAAAGCCATAAACATTTACTTAATTTTATATTTTAATTAGCACGAGTTTTTGGAAAGAAAATAATAACTGTTGAGATTTCTGGGTCGTGGGCGGCGGCATTGGACAAACTTATTTCATGACAAACTGAGAATGAGACAAAAATCGAGCATTTATTTCAACATGAAAGTTCCCCCAAAACGCACCATATTAATTGTAATTGTAATTTTTTTCGGAACCACGGGAGAGGACAACCCTCCAAAACGAACCCCTTTATGTTCCCAGTACAGAAACTGGACCGCCCCCCCAATGTTTGGAGGTTATCTACGCCCCTGGCTAAGCCGTCGCCTGCGTCACCTGTGTATCCGGCCACCTTGAGCTTATACTTCTCAGACTCTGATGAAACAATGAACTCAGAATACAGCGCATGCACCTTTCGTCCATCAAAAGTCTCCATGTCAATCCTCAGCTGTATTGGTTTTCCCTTAGTCAGCTGGTAGATACGCTCATTGCCCAACCAGAATTCACCACTCAAGTCACCAAAGCCGGATTTGTAATCTGCCCAAGTGCGGTTGAAATGCACAGACCCGTCTTTCCTCCTCTGTATGACAACCCATCCCTTTTTCGTGGAGTCCACATCGCAATAAACTTTGATGCCGTCCGGGTACGCATCTGGATATATTGTATATTCGCCACTCTTAACTACAATGTCACAAGAATGATGACGAAAGAGACTTTTACTCCGAATGGAATCATCAGTTATGTTCTTCGAGATTCCATTCGACGTTTCAAGACGGGCAATATCTGATGTTATTCGAGATAATAGCTGTAGTGTATTCATAGAGTGATTCGTCAATGACTCATTTAAATGACTAACATCTTTTTGACAGACAGCATACCTATGATGAACCGCCATTGTTTCAAGTTTAACGTTGTCGATTTCTGAACGTAATGTCTTTTCCGCGCTGTTTAATATAGATTCAATTTTATATAATTTTTGGCTAACATTTCTGATTTCAAAATCATGTTGCTTTCCCATTTCGCGAAATTCCGTCATTGTTTTATTGTTAATGGTTTCTATTGCTGAAAATATTTTCTGTTCTGCACTGTTCAATCTAGAATAAACGTTATGAAACTTTTCGCTGACATTTCCGAATTCAACATCATGTTGTTTTCTCATGTCGTGAAATTCCTTTCGAAGAATTATGTTCTCGGATTTTTCTCTCTTAAACGCAGTCATCAGATTTGCATATTGGCTCGCAGTGGCCCCACAATCACATGACCCGTGTTGTGTTTTAGAAACTTGTTCTTCGTTATGCCTAACAACCTGTACCGACGATCCCGTTAACTTGTTAGAAAGCGTAGATATGTCCTCTTTTCTAAAATCCCTTTCTTCTTTCAAAGCCTTTCGTAAATTTCGCATTTCATTTCGAATCACGAATACATCGTCTTCAAGTATATCCAACCGTTCAAGAATCCTCGATGTCGATGTTTCAGTTTGTGAAAAATCAGTTTGTAGTAAAACTAAATAAAGCACGTACAGTAACATTTTGTTTTTAAAATACATAAATATATTTCTAAATGCCGTAGGTGTAATACGCAGTAGTGATACGGAGCTCTTTACATCTGAACGCAAGAAACGCAAGGCTTCAAAATATCCGATACTCGGCTACCTGCCAAACTATCGTCATGGAAACCAAGTCTGACGCTATCTTTGTATTGCGCTGTGTTGATTACCAGGTAGCAACATTCAACACGGCCGGTAATCTCTGTTTTTGCGACGCATTAATAAATTAGCCAATGCGACTTCCGAGGTGGCGCTAAGGACCAGATGTTTTGAAATTTCACGGATAATTCTACAGGGTGAGTAGGTTTTATATGTGTTTTCAACATATTTCGCATTATCTTAAAAATCGGGCAATGTAGTGCGATTAAGCGAAGATTTATTCATCCACAAATGTACAGACACATGTTATAACAACCCATTCGGAAACGCGATGATTTTTATAAGTTGTGGCATGGTGAAGTATTTAAATGAAAATCTTTGTATTTTGCCCGTGTGACGAGCAAATTTCCACCCAATGAAATCGCTAACGACGTCAAACCATTGCTTTGAACATGCACAAGTTGTTTCATGCACAAAAAACATTGGATTCTTGTCGATCTAATAGATCATTTTGCATTCTTCCAAAAGAGATGGAACCAAGGCCAAATAGGTGGCGCTAATGACAGGAGATGGCGTTAAACAGGAGCTGGCACTAATCCACATTTTCAGCTATTTTAATTTTCGGGGCCGACCATACACTTATTGTGTGGTATTCCAGGTTGAGTGTTCGATCTTTTTGCTTAATTCTATCATAATGAAATATACATGTAATCGAAAAAGTAAAGTCTACTTAATTATGAATACAAATGTGTTGCTAAGAGATTTTGAAGATTTCTGTCATCGCATAATACTATAAAACTGGAAAGTAACTAGAGTAGAATAAAAAAAAGGTTAGCGATTACAGACCGAGCTATCCTATTTTTTTTGGAGATGTTAGTGGGAACAAACGACCTATTTTAGCCTAATAAAGATTCGTTGACCTTTTCCTTTTCGCGAATTAAGCATTCGAATTAGGGGACACTTCTCATCGTTTCAAGCAGAAGTAACATCTTTTAATTAGTTTGTGAATTATCTTACTGTATAAATACATTTTATTTTGAGAATGTTCACAATTTAGTTATTGGATTTATTGAGTATTACATATTTTGAGTTTATTTCATATACTATGTTTTATTCAGGTCGCTGACTTCTTAATTGAGTTGGTTATTTATATATCTAGACTACAGATTAACATCTTGTTTTATAGCATGTGTATATGTTCTGTATAGATTTGGGTTTACGTATTTATGTTGAAAAATAAAAATAAATATAAAAAAGGAACATTATCTATCGAATGTAAGCCATGTGATGATTCATATATTGTGCATTGGCACCACCTCCTGTCATCAGCGCCACCCCCTTGGCGTTGGCTCCATCTCTTTTGGAAAATACAAACTTACCTATAAGATCTACAAGAAGCCAATGTGTTTGTGCATGCCGCAACTAGTATATGTTAAACGTAATCGTTTCATGTCGTTAGCGAATAAATCTGCTGGCAATTTACTCGTCACACAGGAAAAAGTCATCGATTTGCTTTCAAAACCTCCACCATGCAACTTATAAATGTCCTGACGTTTCCAAATGTGTTGTGATTGTATGTTTCTGAACATTTGTGGATGAATAAATCTCAGCTGAATCGCACTACATTGCCCGATTTTTTAAATAATGCGAAATATGTAGAAAAAAAAACATATTAAACCTACTCACCCTGTAGAAGTATACGTTACATTTCAAAACATCCGGTTCTCAGCGCCACCTCGGAAGTAGCATTGACTCATTTATTAATGCATCGCAAAAAAAGAGGTGGCGCCCGTGATTACAGGCCGTGATTTACGATCCGGCGTATAAGTAATTTGATATGAAAGAATAGAGTGATTCACTTGAAGCGATGCATATGGTCTGCTACAAAAAAACAGATGATGAAAGTGTTTATCACGCTTCAAGTAGTGTATCAAAGTCGAATTCAAAGAGTGAACACAAAGTTTAGACGAAACAATACTATAAGAAATGTTAACGTGCATTTTTAAAGGCGAAGACAAATTACATTTATACCATGAGTTAAAGTTTATGTTAACGCACTATATTCTACATGGATAACTATGTATCGACTTAAATAGATTTGCATGACATTTTTTTAAGAAAAGTATTTAATTATTTTTCTTGTAATTTAAAGAAACTACTATAACGTTTTTTGTGTGTTTTTTTGGAACATGTTCCCAAATGCTTTAATTCCAAATAACATTTGNAAAATGTGCAGCTCCATGAGATACACATGCATGCCAAATATCGAGTTGCTATCTCCAATATTGCAAACGTTATGGCCAATGTCAAAGTTTGTGCAAACCAACAAACCAATAGACAGGGCAAAAACAATATGTCCCCCAGTATAGACTGGGGGACATAACAAGGTTAACGATTAGAGACCGAGCTATCCTATTTTTTTGGAGATGTTAGTGGGAACAACGACCTATTTTAGCCTTATAAAGATTCGTTGACCTTTTCCTTTTCGCGAATTAAGCATTCGGATAAGGGACACTACTCATCGTTTCAAGCAGAAGTAACTTGTTTTTATAGAATGTGTATATGTTCTGTATAGATTTGGGTTAACGTATTTATGTTGAAAAATAAAAATGAATATGAAAAAGGAACAGTATCTATCAAATGTAAGTCATATGATGATTCATATATCGTGCATTGGCGCCACCTCCTGTCATTAGCGCAAAACCCCTTGCGTTGGCTCCATCTCTTTTGGAAAATACAAACTTATCTATAAGATCTGCAAGAAGCCAATGTGTTTGTGCATGCAGCAACTACGCAATTATGTTGAACGCAATCGTTTCATGTCGTTAGCGAATTAATCGGGTGGCAATTTACTCGTCACACAGGAAAACGTCAACGAATTGCTTTCATAAACTCCAACATGCAACTTATAAAGGTCCTCAAGTTTCCAAATGGGTTGTGATTGTATGTTTCTGTACATTTGTGGATGAATAAATCTTCGCTGAATCGCACTACATTGCCCGATTTTTAAAATAATGCGAAATATGTTGAAAAAAACCCATATAAAACCTACTCACCGTGTAGAAGTATACGTTACATTTCAAAACATCCGGTTCTCAGCGCCACCTCGGAAGTAGCATTGGCTCATTTATTAATGCATCGCAAAAAAAGAGGTGGCGCCCGTGATTACAGGCCGTGATTTACGATCCAGCGTATAAGTAATTTGATATGAAAGAATAGAGTGATTCACTTGCAGCGATGCATATGGTCTGCTACAAAAAACAGATGGTGAAAGTGTTTATCACGCTTCAAGTAGTGTATCAAAGTCGAAATCAAAGAGTGAACACAAAGAAACTACTTCAACGTTTTTTTGTGTGTTTTTTGTTTTGGAACATGTTCCCAAATGCTTTAATTCCAAATAACATTTGAACCTGCATGTTGTCACAAGTTTAAATGAAGAAATAAGTAAGTGCGTTAAACGTTTGGATTTATGTTCGCTTACAAAATTCCAGGACGTACAATATGTAAGATAAATCAACACAATAATAGAATGTCCTAAAAACGAAAAAAAAAAAATCCACATATTTTTTTCTTACAAAAATATCTGGACAAAGGTTTATGCGCTTTTATTATACCTCACTTCCGTTTCCACGTGTAAAAACCCAATATACCCATCCTTGCATTATTTTAATATGCCATGATTCGGTTGAATTTGGATTTTATTTCACGAGTGATCATAGAAAATAATATTTTCACGAGTGGCGCAGCCACGAATGAAAATATATTGCTTCTATGATCACGAGTGAATTAAAATCGATATTCCAACGAATCCAACAAATTTCCTTTTTATTTTTTTTTTTTTTTCACCGTTTATTTACATTGTAAAGAGTTTAACTGGAGAATTTCGCTGGAATAATGACGTCATTTCGTCCAAAAAATGACGTCATTTCGTAAAAAATACCAGTTTTAAATACCATTTTTAAATACCATTTTTATTTCACTGATATTTCTCTATAAACCACCGGAAAGCATATAATNTATGAAGTTGCTATCTTCAATATTGCAAAAGTTATGGCCAATGTTAACGTTTTCGGACGACGACGACGCGGAAGGACGAGCTGGCTATGACAATACCTCGTTTTTTTTTCGAAAACAGCCGAGCTAATAATATTTATACTAATCAAAATTAGCATAATAATACTACTACTAATAATATTTATTAGTATTGTTATTATTAAAGTGTATTCTTCATAATAAGAAGTGGGTACTTAGAATATATTGTATTGGTATATTCGGCCTCCGTCGTCATCACTCTCTCTATATTCATATGAGCCTCGCCTTGTGAAAAAGGGTTTTAATGCATGTGCGTAAAGTATCGTCCCATATTAGCCTGTGCAGTCTGCACAGGCTAATCAGGAACGACACTTTCCCCTCTTATGGTGTTTTTCGTTTAAAGGATGACTCTTCTTGACAAAAATTCAGTTTAGGCGGAAAGTGTCGTCCCTGATTGGCCTGTGTGGACTGCACAGGCTAATCTGGGACGACACTTTACGCACACGAATTTAACCCCGTTTTCTCATAGCGCGACTCATATTTATGTAGTTAGCTGACAATGTCCTGCTCTGCGTTATATTAAGTTCATTACTTGCTAATATAAATTTAAAATACCTTAAACATATATATTCCAACATGCAAAACAGACTAAAAGCCGATTTTAGTGGCATGTTAATATTCCAGTTACCGAAAATGTCGAATGCCACCTAATCTAAACCCTGTCAACGCGCAAGATTTGGCGTTATTCACGTCAAATTCATTTGTGTTGTGAATCTACTTTTTGTTGTTGACGTGAATTTTCTAAACGTTTAAGTGTTTCATTAGAATCGTCAGAATTTGGACGGACCAAGCCACAGAGAGCCGCTTACATACATTGGTATTCCACACTCTGGAATTGGGAAAAACAAAGCCATAGAGTGACGCTTTCATTCATTGGTATTCCACACTATGGATTTTGGACAGACAAAGCCATAGAGTGACGCTTACATTTATTGGTATTCCACACTATGGAATTGGGATGGACAAAGCCATAGAGTGACGCTTACATTCATTGGTATTCCACACTATGGAATTGGGATGGACAAAGCCATAGAGTGACGCTTACATTCATTGGTATTCCACACTATGGAATTGGGATGGACAAAGCCATAGAGTGACGCTTACATTCATTGGTATTCCACACTATGGAATTGGGATGGACAAAGCCATAGAGTGACGCTTACATTCATTGGTATTCCACACTATGGAATTGGGATGGACAAAGCCATAGAGTGACGCTTACATTCATTGGTATTCCACACTATGGAATTGGGATGGACAAAGCCATAGAGTGACGCTTACATTCATTGGTATTCCACACTATGGAATTGGGATGGACAAAGCCATAGAGTGACGCTTACATTCATTGGTATTCCACACTATGGAATTGGGATGGACAAAGCCATAGAGTGACGCTTACATTCATTGGTATTCCACACTATGGAATTGGGATGGACAAAGCCATAGAGTGACGCTTACATTCATTGGTATTCCACACTATGGAATTGGGATGGACAAAGCCATAGAGTGACGCTTACATTCATTGGTATTCCACACTATGGAATTGGGATGGACAAAGCCATAGAGTGACGCTTACATTCATTGGTATTCCACACTATGGAATTGGGATGGACAAAGCCATAGAGTGACGCTTACATTCATTGGTATTCCACACTATGGAATTGGGATGGACAAAGCCATAGAGTGACGCTTACATTCATTGGTATTCCACACTATGGAATTGGGATGGACAAAGCCATAGAGTGACGCTTACATTCATTGGTATTCCACACTATGGAATTGGGATGGACAAAGCCATAGAGTGACGCTTACATTCATTGGTATTCCACACTATGGAATTGGGATGGACAAAGCCATAGAGTGACGCTTACATTCATTGGTATTCCACACTATGGAATTGGGATGGACAAAGCCATAGAGTGACGCTTACATTCATTGGTATTCCACACTATGGAATTGGGATGGACAAAGCCATAGAGTGACGCTTACATTCATTGGTATTCCACACTATGGAATTGGGATGGACAAAGCCATAGAGTGACGCTTACATTCATTGGTATTCCACACTATGGAATTGGGATGGACAAAGCCATAGAGTGACGCTTACATTCATTGGTATTCCACACTATGGAATTGGGATGGACAAAGCCATAGAGTGACGCTTACATTCATTGGTATTCCACACTATGGAATTGGGATGGACAAAGCCATAGAGTGACGCTTACATTCATTGGTATTCCACACTATGGAATTGGGATGGACAAAGCCATAGAGTGACGCTTACATTCATTGGTATTCCACACTATGGAATTGGGATGGACAAAGCCATAGAGTGACGCTTACATTCATTGGTATTCCACACTATGGAATTGGGATGGACAAAGCCATAGAGTGACGCTTACATTCATTGGTATTCCACACTATGGAATTGGGATGGACAAAGCCATAGAGTGACGCTTACATTCATTGGTATTCCACACTATGGAATTGGGATGGACAAAGCCATAGAGTGACGCTTACATTCATTGGTATTCCACACTATGGAATTGGGATGGACAAAGCCATAGAGTGACGCTTACATTCATTGGTATTCCACACTATGGAATTGGGATGGACAAAGCCATAGAGTGACGCTTACATTCATTGGTATTCCACACTATGGAATTGGGATGGACAAAGCCATAGAGTGACGCTTACATTCATTGGTATTCCACACTATGGAATTGGGATGGACAAAGCCATAGAGTGACGCTTACATTCATTGGTATTCCACACTATGGAATTGGGACGGACAAAGCCATAGAGTGACGCTTACATTTATTGGTATTCCACACTATGGAATTGGGATGGACAAAGCCATAGAGTGACGCTTACATTCATTGGTATTCCACACTATGGAATTGGGACGGACAAAGTCATAGAGTGACGCTTACATTCATTGGTATTCCACACTATGGAATTGGGATGGACAAAGCCATAGAGTGACACTTACATTCATTGGTATTCCACACTCTGGAATTGGGACGGACAAAGTCATAGAGTGACGCTTTCATACATTGGTATTCCACACTATGGAATTGGGACGGACAAAGCCATAGAGTGACGCTTACATTCATTGGTATCCACACTATGGAATTGGGACTGACAAAGCCATAGAGTGACGCTTACATACATTGGTATTCCACACTATGGAATTGGGATGGATCAAGCCATAAAGTGACTCTTACATTCATTGGTATTTCACACTATGGAATTGGGATGGACCAAGCCATAGAGTGACTCTTACATCAATTGGTATTCCACACTATGGAATTGGGACGGAC
The DNA here is from genome assembly GCA_007657795.1 of Dreissena rostriformis. Classification (NCBI taxonomy): domain Eukaryota; kingdom Metazoa; phylum Mollusca; class Bivalvia; order Myida; family Dreissenidae; genus Dreissena; species Dreissena rostriformis. The sequence continues at coordinate 124,044 of VMBQ01002154.1, forward strand.
AAAGCCATAGAGTGACGCTTACATTCATTGGTATTCCACACTATGGAATTGTGACGGACAAAGCCATAGAGTGACGCTTACATTCATTTGTATTCCACAGACTGACGACTTACCTTTGCACTGATCACTTCGGCACAATCGTAGGGATGGTTCTCCCTGGAACAGATTAAACGAAACAACATTAACTATGCGCATATTTAATTTGAATTGATTATCCAACACGCGCCTGGTGCACACTTGTATGTCACAAACACATATGTTGCAATGTTAAATGGCAGGCAATGATTGACTAAGCGCTTTTGAAAATATTTTGTTTAACTTTCTGGAGATAATATGGAGCCATAATAACACACTATAACAAAAACACACACTTTAATACCCTCAATATAGTCAAGGCAAAGAGCTGCACATGAGATTCTCGCATGATATTGGCCAGTAAAAACCATATTTGTCCGAGCTATAAAACACGTATGTATAATTTAACAACAAAATGATTTACTATAAAAAAAAGAAGACGTAGCGTCCACTTACCGCACATATTTCGACAGATCTGGAATTTTTTCACTCGATGTTTTTATCATCTGAAAAGGGGGAATAAATAAATACACGTGTAGTGTATGTGTATGCATGTACACCAATGGATATTAATTATAATACCTAAATAAACTAATGTTTGTCAAAGTTATAACCCGCGACGTCGCATATCGTGTTAAGAATCAAATTGTAAAAGAATTAGGTCACATACATTCTATGCAGAAATAAGGGCCAAACAGAAGCAATTTTAATTGAAGATAATTTAGGATAGTAAAAATTGCACATGCACAGACTGTTTGAATTGTGTACGTTGAAAACTATAGTTCTTTCTTCGACATGCTCGTGTGTACGAAACAAGAGGACCGAAGGCTCACTTAATACATTAATGAACTAAACTGTATTTAGCAGGTAGTGTTCACAAGGTTGCAAAATAGACTTTTAAGGAAAACTGCCCAACACGTGCAAGCCATGCTTTTTAACAAACCATAATCGTTAAAAACCTCAGCATATAAAAACACATTTTTTAATGTTCTGAGCAAGTTTCCAGAGTGGGCCAGAAATATTAATTGTAGAGTGGCCCATTTTTCAATAAGACCAATATATAATTGCGATAAATGTTCTACCCAATTATGATGAAGATTAGGCAATAAATGTGGATTATAGACTGTTCACAAGCTTTTTAATTTAATGTCACCTAATGACCTAGTTTTTGAACAAACGTTATCCAATTTTATATTGAGATACCATTGAGACAACTGTTCTGACCACGTTTCATATAGATTGGGAAATACGTGTTGCCTCTAGAAGGTGTTCGCAAGGTAAATGTTGACAACACTTGACGGACAAAGGGCGACCACAACATCTCACCACGAGCACGTTGTGCTCAGGTGCGCTATAAAGACAGACAGACGGCAATGTTGTTGCCAGTATATACCCGTCGTTGAGGGGTTACAACTATCAACGTGTGAATAGCGTTAACATGATCGTATAGACTATGGCAGCAACATTACTAGCAAATAACACAACCAATTTATTTATTAATGAATATAAGCAATGACATGCACGCCATGATGTGCATTTACTTGAAACGTGGATGGACGGTATTACGGTTTTACCAATGAAACGCCACTATAACCAACAGTTTGAGTACTCCGTTCTGGGCCTTGTAATTTTCAACTTACCAGAATGAGTTCGGAGTCCTCATTTACCTTCCCCTCCCACTCATATCTGCAATGTATACAAAACACGTGGTTGAGTAAGAACGTCATCATTGGCATGACTTGATTACGCAGTATGTTAGCATTCTGCCCAGCAACCCATTCATCTTATTTAAATAAAACATTTACATTCGCAATACTGTATATTAAGCAGCATAAAGGGTGGGAACACCTTTTAAAATACAGTCTTTACAATATGATATTTATCAATTATAATGGTATACAAGTACTTTAATAAATTGATTTGTTAACAATATACACATTTGGATATGACAATGAAGATTCTTGTCTTTGTTGCGAATCATTCTGATCGTATTCTATCTTGTCGAAGGTCAGATGTTTATTGCGACCCAAGTCCATTTCCCGATCGGAGTCATTGCGATCGGTGTTTTCGAAAAAGAACCATTAAATTCCCATATCAAACTAGCGGTCGCCCAGCAAGCCGGACACAGCATCCATAATTCTGTTGAATATTCTTACACTACAATGATTCAAATAAGCAGCAGTCAATTGGGCCCCTAGATTTAATGTGAAAAATCCATGTGCCCTCTGTACAAGAAGTATTGACTGAAAGAGGGTGTGACACCATCGACAAAATTGTAGTTTGTATCCCTGATTGGTTTATATACCTGCATATAGTTTCTTATATATATGAGCCGCGCTCTGGGAAAAGCGGGCTTAATACAAGTGCGTAAAGTTGCGTCCCAGATGAGCCTGAGCGAAAACGACAAATTCCATTAAACCGGAAAGTGTCGTCCCTGATTAGCCTGATTAGCCTGATTGCACAGGCTAATCTGGGACGATACTTTACGCACACGCATTAAGTACTTACACTGACGTTACGGATGGAATGATATTCACACAGGCGGCCAGTCGCCCCTGAACGATGCCACTGTAACAGACAACCCAAAATGCACGCCAGTAATTTCTTTGCGTCAGTATAATTTTATGGCGTTGAACTGTATGCGCGAATACATACGAGATATTCTTGAAGCTAAGTCTTGAAATCTTCTATATGTAATGTTCTTGAAATCGATTCAACGCGTCAAATAGAGGCATTCAAATCGCATTTAATTACTCGCTATAGTCGAATCTAAGAATCAAGTCTAAGTATGCTAGAGACAAATATTGTACTCGATTACATATTTAAATAATGTGCATTTTATGTTATTATAACATTTGTATGCCCAAACATGCCCAGGTAAAATGAATTATTAGTGTACTACAGTAACCTGGTGTGGTGGAGAGAAATTTACAAACAAACGCAACAATTATATCGTTTCACAATTTGTTAAAAAGACCTGTTGATTATTATGCAACAAGCACATTAAATCTGCATATAATACTAGCATGTATGTGTAAAATGCAATAAAGTATTATACGCTCCTAGCAAATGTGCGCTTGGTTAGTGGTCCCCATACCGGAAAGGTGCGCTCCGCGTACTCCGGAATCCACTCACAGCACAAGACCAAACCAAAACTTGAAAACTCGTACAAGTACCGGTAAATACTAAATAGTTGGAAATTGCAGCTTTAATCAAGCAAGTTATTTGGTTAGCAGTGCAGGTGTGTTACCCTGGGTCCTAAAATAAGGACGGCATAAACTTCGATATACATGTGCATACACAACACGTTGTTATAATTTTAACAACGCACGTACTGAGCAAGTTTCTTGCCGATGTCCATACTCGGTACCGTGACGAAGGCCATGGAGTGCGTGCCGGAAACGTAACTGCTTGCCATGCTGCCTAGAGAGCGACGGAGGACGCCAATAACACTGGACATGTAACAACAACCCAGCAACACCTGTCGGATATAATATAAGTAAATTGTAATTGTAAAGTGAAGTTTGTCACCTTTTGGGAACGGTGGCAAACACCCTTCCACGTGTAATTGAGTCTCGCTCTGTGAAAATGGGGTTAAATGCATGTGCGTTAAGTGTCGTCCCATATAAGAATGGGTATTGATGTTAGGTATGCCAAACTGTATAGTATTTTAAAAAGTGGCTCCATCTAGGGAAAAATACGATGTGCGCATATGTAACGGAAGGCGATAAATGACAATGCGACAGTACGATGACGACAATGCGACAGTGCAACAATTCGATGGCGACAATGCGTTAATACGATGACGACAGTACGATAACGCGATAGTACGATGGCGACATCGTACTTTCGCGTTTTCGTACTGTCGCCATGTTATTATCGCATTGTCGCCATCGTAATATCGCACTGTCGCCATCGAATTATCGCACTGTCGCATTGTCGTCATCGTACTGTCGCATTGTCGCCATCGTACTGTCGCATTGTCGCTATCGTACTATCGTTCTATCGAATTGTCGCCATCGTACTATCGCATTGTCGCCATCGTACTATCGCATTGTCGCCCTCTGGATTTTAATGTGTAACCACGATGGCACTAACGGTATTCCGTACTTATGTTTTATTTCATTGTTTACCCCCGAATATAAAGTACTCCGCGCGGCCCATAAAAATAGGGGAGGGCACTGGGATACGTATAAAAATACAATCGTACACGGATCTTCTCCCTTGATATTCCAAACTGTAATCTCTATGCGTTGTGCGATACCCGTGGTATCATACAGTCTCCATGCAGAGTTGTCATTCCATGCTCTCACGTACAATGTACCCGGTAATGTAACCGTCGTGCAAGAGAGTGGTTATCATAACCATCGGTAGTTACAGTGGGGATGGTTAGGTATCAATGAACCAATATCTTTCACAAGATCGGGCAACTGTTTTAGCATGTGTTACAGTATCGCACCACCCATATGTTTCCACTTCGGACAAACTGACTGGACTTTTGCAATAATAGCCTCTCTCTGGGAGAACGGGGTTTAATGCATGTGCGTAAAGTGTCATCCCCGATTAGCCTGTGCAATCCGCACAGGGTATTCAGAGACAACAGTTTCCGCCTAAACTGGATTTTCGCTAAGAATAGATATTCTTTAAACGAAAAATACAAAAAAAGCAGAAAGTGAAGCCCCTGATTAGCCTGTGCGGACTACTCAGGCTAATCTGGGACGACACTTTAACGTGCATTAAGCCCCGTTTTCAAAGAGCGATGTTCATATAGTTTGTAATGACATCAGAACGCATGTATTGAGGCTTGACGTATTTTAGGCTTGTTTTCATGTAGATCTGATGTTAAATATAACGAGACAATAATTTAATTGAGTACTTGCAAATTCGTACATTCTTAATCAAAATTCATACATTCTTAACCTATATGGCATTAATCCGTCTATATACAGTTTGCAATTCCTCGGACTTACTGAAGTCAATTACAGAAAAAATATATGGCCAAGTTACATGTACATATCGGTCATCTGTATGCGCAGTTGACCGGTCGCGGCTAAATCCTAAACATCGATCATCTCAGATATGTGTCGCGTTCTGAGAAAACTTGGCATAATGCTTGTGCGTAAATTGTCATCCCAGATTAGCCTGTGCAGTTCGCACAGACTAATCAGGGACGACAATTTCCGCTTTTATGGAATTTTTCGTTTAAATGATTTCTTCTTAGCGAAAATCCAGTTTAGGCGGAAAGTGTCGTCCCAAATTAGCCTGTGCTGACTGCACAGGCTAATCTGGGATGACACTTTACGCACAGGCATTTTGCCCAGTTTTCTCAGAACACGCCACATATACGTGTACTCCTTACGCAACTAGCCTTCAGCAACGTTTGGATGTTAAGGAAAACCAAATAGACACACATTGTGGATATACATGAACGATTGGGTGTTTGTAGCAATTGTGTAGCAATCGGAACTAAAGTTGCAATGTACCGTAATAAAGAACATTCGAGATATACAATGTACATTATACATGTGTTTCCTTTGCATGCTTCCGAGATTTTTTCCGACAATCAGACAACGCAGAGAGGCGGAGTGAGGGCGGGGGCCGCTGCTTCTGATAAGAAAGTTCTTGAACATGTTTCACTGAAACAAGTTGTTTCACATCCTCACCTGTAGAAATGCTCATACATGTACTTAAATGACGTCAGATATATTTTGCTTCAGTGCCATTGTCGGCTGGTCTTTCCGCGCCGTGGCAGGATAGAATGTGTTCAGAGAGATAATGATAACATTTAACAACTTCTTGTCTGCTCGTGCTTGTGTTTCGTTTGCGTAGGAGGAAGAAATAACAGACTTTCTCGCTGTTTTTCATGTTTTATTTCATAACATAATTGTCACGAGCAACTTTATTTTTAAACAATATAGCTCTTTTTTTTTTTATATAATGGTAATTTGTATCATTACAAGTAAATGTACAGTGACAGTGTGTGACAAAGTAACAAGAACAAAATCAATATGACATCGTTTACATGATCGTTTAAGACCGTAAAAAGCGTAGTTTCCGCTGATTTTACAACAAAGTAAACTTGTGTGAGTTTATAATGCTGTGTGTTTATTCACAGCATTGTTTACATCCTCTGTTTACAAAATCTGACACTATATTCGTAATTCCATATGGAACATAATGCGATTTTCTTTCAAAGCATTTTTTATCTTAATATCTGCGTTTAAAACAATGTATCTATTTTGTATAATTAAAAACAACAACTAACGCTGGCAATTTTGCTTATACTATCAATACGTTTAATGAAAGTAATAATTCTACTATTACATTCATATGAGAACAAATAAGTGTCACATATAAACAAAACAAAATAACAAAATCGTATTTACATTGGAATCATAATAAATTAAGATAAGAATGTACGTCGGAAACCAGCAACGTTTAAAAAAGATATATCAATCACAATATGTACGAACTACGACATTTATAATATCGAAAATGAGCATATTAAATAAAGCCTTTATACGGTTTAAAATTTAAATAATGCGCATGTTAATACAGAATCGAGCGATACACGCCATTGCTAAATAGCGCCGTAAGATCGGTCTTTAAGATAAGATACAATCAGTTCAGTGATGCGCAAATATTAAGTGCAACAGATGCGTAAAAGATACTGAAACATCCCTGATACAAGTGAGCCTCGATCTGGGAAAACAGGGCCTAATGCATGTGCGTAAATTGTCATCTCAGATTAGCCTGTGCCGTCCGCACAGGCTAACAAGGGACAACACTTTCCGCCTTGACTGGATTTTCATTTAAAAGAAACTTCCTTTAAACGAAAAATTCCATAAAAGCGGAAAATGACGACACTTTACGCACATGTATGCATTAAGCCCGGTTTTCCATAGCGCGACTAAAGTATATGAATGAATACGTATTGAGCAATATGAGAATATGCAGCACGTGTCTAATAATTGTATATAAATTCCATAAATGGACTCCTCGGATAAAAGTATTCTCTTAAATCTTAGCAAAAACACGGAACACAGGAATACTTTAAGACTTTAAGCAGAATATTATTTCTTATTGAGCCGCACTGAGGGAAAACCGGAGTTTATGCATGTGCGTAAAGTGTCGTCCCAGAGTAGCATGTGCAGTCCGCACAGGCTTATCAGGGAGTACAATTTCCGTTTTTATGGTATTTTTGGGTTAAAAGGAAGTCTCTTCTTAGCGAAAATCTGGTTTAGGCGGAAAGTGCCGTCCCTGATTAGCCTTTGTGCACATGCTTTTAACCCTGTTTTCTCAGAACGAGGCTCGAACTTACAAACTATGGGTAAAGATTCTCTACAAAGAGAACTGTTATTTCTTTTTTAGGTCGTACAAAATCTCTTAAATCTTACTATACTAGATATAAACAGTATGCGATATATTGTATTTATAAACTCATCTAATACAAGTATGCAAATAAATACGCGAAATGCTTCAACCAGTACTCAAAACGTATTCTGCCTTTCTTATGGTCGGCTTTAAATGGCATTTTCGCTCACGTAGTATTAACGCTCTCTGGCGCGAGACTTAACCTGTTCCGGTCAATGTATGGCAAGAACGTACAGACAATTGTTTGATTGCCAGTTAAAAGAGCAAACAAATCATACTTAAAGGTACATGGGATCCAGTCTTTCGTACGCTTTCCGCGCAGAGGCCCGGCTGGTACCTCGTTGTTAAAGTACCCGATACGTACCGCATAATCAGGAGCAACACTTCGGGCGAATTAATCAAAACTTTGCCATTTGCATACCCAAATCTTTCCAAAGAAATAAAAGCTGGAAGATGCTAATATATCACCCGAATTTAAATCACTCCAAATGTTATTTTCCGAAAGAAAAAAAGTGACAATTTTTAATCCGTGCATTCTAGCTATACATTCCATGCGAAAAGAAACCGAAGTTATCACAAATTATACACGTGCACACGTGATCAATGGGCCTTCTGTTTCTCTCTGTCCTCTTCTTGTTTTTTGTTGAATGCAATAAACTTTAAGTTTAACTCGTCTATAGTTGGTACCTTCAGTAACGTGATAATCACGTGATCATCCTGGCGTTGGTAGAGCATTTCCCCGGTAAAGTCCACGAGCCCGTGTCGTCTGGCGCGTACGAGCAGACCTACTAGATAGTCGTTGATCCGTTCGTACGCAATGAAGAGTTTCCCGAACGTTATGCTGTACGTCCCGTCCGCCTGTGGCTCGCCGATATCTCGTATAGTCTCGCAGCACTCTACGATATATTTCGCGATGTTATTCTTCGCCTTCTTTCCGCGATATTCCGTCAGAGACCCTTCAACAACGTTGCCATATTTGTGGTCTTCTTTCGTCAACTTCGTCCGCTTATCGGCACCTTTCCAGACGGCTTTCGCGTTCTCAAGGACATCTTTGTACTGATTGCGATTCTCACCCCAGAACTCGCTAAACGGGTTTATAAGTCTGTCGACCTCGTGGTTATCTATTTTTTGCTGCCAAAAGTTCTTTGATTTTTGCATACCGTCTTTCTCCACCATGCCGTTTCGAACTTTTGGCGGAAGTGATCCCTCACGTGACGAGCATGCGGAGCCTCGTTTTGGTAGCGCGACCGCCTCGCTATGGCTCAGTTGCTCGGTTTCGTTCGTCATTATGTCGTAGCAGAATTGTAACGAAAATACAAAAATGGGCTGTACTTATTTTAATAAATCCTTTTGAGAAATCTCCAGAATACGTTTTGGTGCTTTCAGTGAGTTCTGAAAAAGACACGAATAAAGAAAATGAATAATCGTTCATGTCCATCATCGCAAGATTTATTATCAACGCAATACATACATAGATTTTTGAATTCCAGGATTTTATCATTTCAAATCGTTAGCACATACAAGTTTTATTACCCGACAGATACAACGACGTTATTTGAACACATTGCCAAAATGGGAATCGCAACACTACGATGATGTCTAAAAATGTTTCGTTTAAACATATGTTTTTAGATCGGTCGTTTTTAAATCACAAGGCTTATAGAGACACTCTCAGTCTGTGTCTTGGCTTGAACCAATGATTTTCAGCTTTGGGTGTTATGAACACGGTTAAATACGCTGTGGATTTTACAATGTACTTAACGTCACATTTACCATTGCATACGATACTCCTATCCGGAATTTAAATATAAAGCATGAATAATATGCATTCCAAAACACAACAACAAACAATTCACGAACTTAATAATAATATGAACGAAAACAAAACATTTTGTTCAACAATTAACATTTAAAATTCATTAATAAAATTCAAACAAGGCGAAAGCTACAGTTAAATAATAAATGTAGGTTATAATTAAAGATACAACACACAATCTCACCTTTGGAGAGGCAAACTTATCCGAGCTTAATGATGTTCCAGGCACACCGGCAGGTAACTTATACCAGCATAATTCCAGGCAAAAGTAACGCCGCATATACTCGCATTGGCAAGTTATACGCCGCACATGCAACCAATCTAGGAAACTGGTTGTTATCAGTTACTTTCATGAGGCATACTTACGAATACGATACTTTTTGCTACATACATGCACAAAAAATGACTTCTTAAGACTTCTTAAGTGCAGTCATTAAATATTTCACATCTGTATCTTTTAAAATTTCATTATTTTACGAACATGGAAATCACTGGCGTGCATGTTCTGTTTAAATTTATTCTTAACTTTAACTCATTGTAAGATCTATAATAAGACTCGAACTCCGACAATTAACAGTTTACTGTATAAAACATTGCTGTATATTGTATGTTTAGTGTTTTCAAACACTTTCTTTGTCAACCAATCGATTGACGTTATTAAATGACATAAGAATGTAAACTGTTAGCGTTTTACATATCAACCCATAACAATTCAATACATGTACATGTATTTAAATAGCGTAGCACAATTGCAATTAATAGTTTGCAGCATACTTTGTAGAATAGTCATCAGTTCATTGCATAACAGAACATTCCACAAAACAACAGAAGATCGAACGCAACAAAAAAACGAAGAATGTATACGATTATTTACGGTGGAACGGATGTGACGTGTGCATTGTCTTATTTAATTTCGTTAACACAACTTAGTATCTCGTTCCCACGACTTATAAACTATCTCGTGGGAACGACTAATTCAGTCTTGGAAATAACTTTGTAACTCGTGGGAATGAGAAAACGTATTCGTGGTAAAGACATAGCTAGCCAATCAGAATACATGTTGTTGAAGGTATCTGTCAAAGTGACTGATACAAGGGAGATTAACCCATTTATGCCTAGTGGACTCTCCCATCCTTCTAAATTGGATCAATTTATTTACAAAATTAGGGATGTCTATAGTATATTTATTTCTATATTTACAATATATCTTACAGAAATTCCTTTAAGCAAACAGCGCAGACCCTGATGAGACACCGCATCATGTGGCGTCTCATCAGGGTCTACGCTGTTTGCCACGGCCTTTTATCTAGACGCAAGGAATAAATGGGTTAAATTTCATGATTTCGTACGATTAACATAGGGCATATAAGCGCCTGTAAATGCCTGTAAATGCCTTTTAAATTGCGTGTATTCTGATTGATTGATGACGTCGTTACAAAGAGCTATTTATAGAATTGCCACAAATAACTAAGTCGTTTACATAAGTCCCTACCAGCTATCTCGTTCCCACGACTTGTACATAAGTGGGAACGAGTAACAAAGTCGTGGTAACCGTAACGAGAAATAAAAAAAAAACTCCCCAATGTCACATATTGCTTTATGCGCCACATAACTGATTCTTTAAATCTGCCAAATCGTATTTACGTTATTGCTGCTTTTTTATAAATGTTATTGCAAACATTTCATTATTCAAATATTACAGAAAATGGAAATGGAACAAATCAATTATATCGTCGAAACACTACGATAATATCCACCAAAAAATAAAATTATGGAAATCATATTTATCAAAGCAGTTTAATAGTAAATTATATTGTCTTTCGAATAGATTTAATATACTAGAATAAAGCTGAAAGAGAAACGTAATTACTTTTAAAGTTTTAATATATAACCTCTGGAGCACTTGTAAGCGGGTATACACGCTTATGCACAGGTACGGACAGTTCCGTGGGGATGTTATCGGCTCGGAACTCTCCAGAAAAACGGATTCGAATGCCAAGGAACGTTCGTGAATGGTGCCAACAGATTCGGCAGATGATATCAACAATGCCGTTACTCTATGAATAGAGAATCAACGGGAGTGGTTTTCTCTGCATTTATATTTTAATAACTAGACCTACAGATGTTTTGATAAATGTTGAGATGTTGCAAACCATAGATCTTTGTACAAACCCACTTGTAAATATAGTGCAAAAATATGATATTGACTGCAGATAAATCGTTTTGGAACATATGTGAGTGTACCAACACAGCAGTTGCAACTGGTTATTTATTTAGGCTCCATTCCCGACAACATCTAGTTAAGATTTTACGATGTTCGTACAGGTGTTCTTTATAGATAAACATAACTTGACTTGAATCTCTAAATCAGAATCAAGCCACCGTTTTGAATTATCAAATCAGTTTGGTTGTTTTTTTCACCTTTGAGGATTTGTATTTCCTTTGTTTCTAAGATTTGTGTTCCATTATGTCAGTAACGACCCGCGGTCAATTTGCATAAACACATTTTTTTCAGGGTAACTATTACTAAGTGCACATGTGTATGCAAGTAACTGACAACTACGCTAGTGGAATCAGAGCGACCCGGAGGGTTAATTATGGAACGGTATTTTGGTAAAAATTACATCCTTCTTTATGACTGTGTCATGAGTGTTGATGGTACTTTCAATTTGTATGTAGACACCTTTTCATGCTTGATGACGCTTACATCTTGCCTGATGGCCAATGTATATTTACATTCTGCTTAATGGTACCATTCATGTGTACAGATATAACATTCTTGTTCGTAAATTGCATGCTGGGTATGTGTATGTTGCTTTGTGAAGAGAGACTTGTACAATAGGCGCAGTGCATAATGGAATCAAACATTGATGCGTTGAATAAATTAACGCGATGGCAAGATGTGAGTTTCACCCAAGCACAAAGCAACATACAATCATGCATGATACAATGATGTCAATTGACAGTCGTTCCGAAATGCTACGGACGACTACAGACATTAACGGCGTATAACGGAAATGTTATGTTATGGCTAAAGTTGTCCCCCTTTGGATATATTTAGTTGGTTCTAATTTTGAAAAGTAGGAAAACATCGCTATCGTCTGGATATGTATTTTATAACTTACTATGTTCTGTGTATTAGGTTTCTTTTAGATGTTACCTATAATTATTTGTTTCCATCTACATGTACATGTATCTACATATCTATTTAAAAATGGGTTTCCCTGCCGAAGGCGGAGGATTATTGTTTTGGCGTTGTCAATCCGTCCGCCATTCGCCCCTTCGTCCGTGTTTGTCGGGAGCTGTTTCTCGGTAACTTGCATGGGATAGAATGACACAAAAAATAAATGTGTATTATCACCCCTGCGAGTCGCCCGTGGGCCGCGGCCACCGCGCTCGTTCCGCCGAAGAAACGCGCGGCCAGCCGGCAGACCCACTCACCCACCCATTAGGAAGCTGCGCTTTGCGAGAGGCGGCCGATTCTCTGCAAACGCTGCGCGAGCTCCCTCGTACGTTCGACTGGTCGCCGCCCGGCTTCGGTTGAAAGACAGCGCCGAGCTGGAAGGACACGTCAAGGCTCTCCGTATCAAAGGCACTGAAGCCCTGTCCGACTGTGAGCGTCTCGGGACCGACTAGTTCTAGTCCCGTTCGCACAGCCTATGGCAGGCCGGTGGTTTCTTCTCGCTGGCCGGTGTATATGAGGCCGGGACAACTGCGAGCCGCTTCGGCGGCCGAGCTTCTTGCCTTTGCCAGGTGGTTCCTCAGGCTTGTCGCCACCGCTGGGAAGGCACTGGCCTGGCTCGCGCTGTACAAACGCCCGATGTTCATGCTCTCGAACACCGGCCCGCGACGATCAGCTACTTTCCTGGAGACTAGGCACGTCGCGAGAGAAAAAAAATAACACTTTTTTTTTCTCCCATATATATAGAAATGCTTTCGTCTTAATCGGTACCGTCCCAAACGGGGTTCTACCCGCTCATCGGGACTGTCGCCCTTGCCGATACACGGAAATCGCAGCCACCGATAGATTATCGGCCGATAGCAGGCCTTCAGAAGCCACCGATGAGACGCGGCCCTCCGGCCGCGTACGCTGGCTCGGCCCGCCGTGTTCGGCAGGGCGTCCGCGGTCCCAGGCCGAGACAAACGGTCACATGGGTCCCGAGCGAGAAAGCCCGGCGATCAGGCCTCACAAGCTAGGTAGCCTGACTTGGCCCGCAAGACAACCCCTACCATAAGCAGCCGGCCACATCCGCCGTTCACCCGCGCTCCGCGAGAATCAGCCAAGCGTTCATGCCTCGCGAGCTCGGTAGCCCGGCCCACGCGACGAGGCCCGCGAGACCACCCCTACAGGGCCTGTTTACATTACATTTATTAAAAAAAAATCCAAATTGAAAATTTTGTTCTATGATAATTTTATAGTAGAAGACTATTTTTTTCTCAACGAGGGGTACACTAGTTGTAATAGACACGAGAACTTGTTACTTTCAGGTTTACCTATATACCACAGAGATTAGATAATCATAAAATGATAAATATGTGTATATATACATTGCAATTATAGCCTGGTAAACAGACTAAAGAAATCTGACAGTTACACGCACAGGGTATGTCAATGGGGGTTGGGCTACTTTATAAATATGAGGTCGATATACAATGTGCATCGGTAGATTACGTCTACAGTAATTATTTGGACTAGGGATGGGCCACACTTCCGACACATCAGCTCCGTTATGTCCTGAATAAAATACATGTATATTTTCTTGAGTACCAACTGCAACTTACAAATATCAAAAACATTCACGGCAGTCAATTTCTTGTGTAGGCCTACTGGTCTTAGTTACTGGCAATAATAAACGTATTTAGTTTGATGAAGATTATAAAACAAAGGGAACTAATTCAGCTTACTCAGTATAGTAGTCAAAATGGTTCGGATGTTTTCTCTTTTTTTTTCCGAAAAGTAATTTATTCAACATACGGAAAATAAACGTTTCAGGAATAATGAACACTTAAACATTGGATAGTCACCAAGCTTGTTGCAACAATCATCAAGTATAACCGAAAAGACAGCAAGCATGTTGGAATTGTCATGAAGCATATTAGAATAAACATCAGGCATAATGTAAATATTCACCATGAATGATGTAATGTTGCAACAATCATCAAGTATAAACGAATAGACAACAAGCATGTTGGAATTGTCATGAAGCATATTAGAATAAACATCAGNAAGGCTCGTCTATTAAGTTTATAGCTATCTATACGCTCTTTAACTTTTGAATCATAATGCAGTTTCATATATTAATGAATGATAAGACATTTTTAATTGATGCATATTCTTTTGTACAGTGTTGAACTAAACATGTATTATAATAAGTTGTTCACTAAACATTCTTGCAGTAATGTTTTGCTGTGTAATAAAATATTTAATCAAAATTGAACAACTAGCTTCTCATTTCTCCGTGTGATTTTTTAATATACATGTATTTTAAACTAGAAGAACGACAACATCCATAACACAATGAACACAAAACATAAAACACTATATTCATTGAACACAATTATGATTGATAAAATTTTGAATAAATGTTCCCAATTAACAACATTTTGCCAGATCAAATTAAATCCGAGTTCCATCAATTATTTATCTATGGATAATCAACACTTTATCATCTGTATTTAGTGCTTTTACAATAAATGGTTGTTTATAGACTGATAAACAATGGAAAACGTTACATATCTATATACATGTGGAGCATTGTGCTTTGATGTCATTGTTAATGGAATATGAAAAAAATGTGATGTGCAGCTCGCACTACTAAGGCAGCTTATACCTTAAAGTGGCAACAATTCCTGTTCATAGTCTTAACATGTGACAAAAAATCTGGGAAATGCTGAGCCGATTGTTCATTTAGTTATTTGCCAGACACGGTTTTCACAAATTCTTCTGTTTCAGAGTGACCTATGATCGAATACTTAGAATCCTCTATTGTAATAACAAAACAATTAACTCGCCATATTTTCTCATGGGTCTCAAATAAAAAAAATACAAAATTCATGATACCTTACATCTATAAGAGTCAACAATTCCTGTTCATTGTCTTGACTTGTGACAAAAAAATCTGGAAAATGCTTAGCCCAATGTTTATGTAGTTATTCGCCAGAAATTTCAGCTATTTGTTTATAAGCAGTTCACTTATTAAAATATAATCAATTTTATCACATTACTGATAAGTTTGTATTATAATTAATATAACATTATGATTACAGAACCATAAACCAACAGCCTGGGTTACACATGCACTTTCATACTCAATGGTATACATCCTATAAAACCATGCTGCCAAATTCACAAAACACTATCCATAGTAAGTTATCATTGATTTCAGCTTTGTCAAGTTTTTAATTCATCATAATGGTATGTCGAAGTTAGTTAAAACAACATACACCATGTACCGATTTGTATGAGTTAATCTACATATTGTTTCCGGATTGCTTGCATTTGACCTCTTGGATAGTGCAGCTCATCATTAGCCGCAGGTGGAAGAGGGGCAATTGTATAGGCAATCGGCTTTGGATAAGCTGGATCAATAAGGAACTTTGATCGAAGTGGATTTCCTTGTTGATCCCCGTATACTCAGTGCAATTAATACTCCACACGCAAGCACAGCATGTACGTGTATCCCCTCTTTTCATTGATTGGCACCGCTGTCCAATTGTTGGTTGTCTTCAATTTACTATGAAATAACATATTAGCTTACTAGTATTTGAAATTTTGAAATGTACACTAAAACGTATAATAACAAGAGCACCGTCGAGCGGATGCCAACGCTCGGCTGTGAGTGCTTATGTTATTGTTTTTTTACCTTTGACCTTGAAGGTCATCATTGACCTTGACCTTTTCACCACTCAAAATGTGCAGGTCGATGAGATACACATGTAAACAAATGACCTATGACCTTGAAGGATGACCTTAACCTTTCACCACTCAAAATGTGCAGCTCCATGAGATACACATGCATGCCAAATATCAAGTTTCTATCTTCAATAATGCAAAAGTTATGGCCAAATTTAAAGTTTTCGGACGACGACGACTACGACGACGCGGAAGACGATAGGGCTATGACAATACCTCGGGTTTTCTTCGAAAACAGCCGAGCTAAAAACTATGTATTTAATTTGTTTGCTATTTTAAACAGTATTTTATTCATATCATGCCAATCAGTTAACCTACCAATACTTTTCTGGGCTACTTGATTTACCAGTATTAACTTATGATGAAGTGATCATACTTGAGTCACTACCTGACAATTACTGTACTACTAGAGATTGAGGAGAATGGCGTTGAAATAATTTCATGACCAATCACCATGCAAGTTATGTGAACGGTCCAGGAAACAAACAAGCTATCGGATATCCTCTGGTTTTCATAACATAATAATGTTAAAGTTTCTTGTAAAAAAGGATAAATCAATTATATTACCAAGGAAGCATACAGAATCTTCTTTATTAATTTATAAATATATTATTTTATCAATTAAAATCTACTTAGACAGGGTTGTTTGCATACTCTAAGTAGGATGTCTTCGTCTTCTTCTTCTTCTTCCATGTTATGGCCACCTTCAACTGATTGAAGATTATTGCCATGGTGCGCATTAGAGATAAAGAAAAGAAAAAGTGAGAGTAAAAATGTGAAGTATATACAGTGTGAGATAAAAACGGAGGGGAAGTTAGATAAAGTGTTTGGCTAGTTGAGATCTGAAGATTTCAACTGAGCCAGCTGACAGTATGTCTGGTGGAAGGTTGTTCCATTCCCTGATGGTTCTCGGGAAGAATAATTGTTTGCGATAGAGAGTTCTGCAGAATGGGATGTGGAAGTAGAATAAGTTGTTTGTTGGTTCGGACTTGTTCATATTTGGTTTGAAACGATTTTCGGATGGTATAAGTACTAGGTTGTTTACAATTTTATAAAACATTATTAGTCGTGCTTCTTTGCGTCGGTATTCAAGTGATTTCAACTGAAGGTCTTTTAGCATGTCTGTAACGCTTGAGCGATTATGGTATCTGTTTTTGACGTATCTGGCTCCTCGACGTTGGATCATTTCCAGCCTATCCGTATCTCCCTTTTCATATGGGTCCCAGATGGTGCAGGTATATTCCAATGAGGGGCGGACGAGAGTCATATATGCTTGTTCCTTGATGGCTGTGGATGCGATGTTCAGGTTTCTTCGGATGAAGCTTAGGTTTCTGCTGGCTCTACTACTGATGTTGTTAATGTGTTCGCCCCAGTCAAGCTTTTCATTCAATGTACATCCAAGGTATTTGGTTGATTTGACATGTTCTTAAATGTGGTTATGGAGTTTATATTGATGGATGATGGTTTTGCGCTTGCGGGTTATTGAGATGACTTGGCATTTTTCAGGGTGAAATTCCATTTTCCATTTATTTTTCCACGATGCTAGTTTGTTTAGGTCTTCTTGTAATTTTATGCAGTCTGTGTCTCCTATGGTGAGGTATGCAATGGCCATCTGGGATGTCATTTATGTAGTAGAGGAAGAGGGATGGGCTGAGGACAGATCCCTGGGGGACGCCGGAGTCGACTTGTACTGTGTCTGAGGATTCTCCTTCTAGCACGACCTTCTGCGTTCTGTTTGTAAGGAATGCTTGGATCCAGGCTAAGGTCTTTCCTTGTATGCCATAGTGTTCGAGCTTGTGAAGGAGGAGGCTGTGGTGTACCTTGTCGAAAGCTTTCGAGAAGTCCATTACAAGGACATCGGTTTGGTGGCCATTCTCCATGTTTTGGGTCACGTCATCGGTGAACTCCAGGAACTGGGTTTCGCAAGATCTGCCCTTCCGAAATCCGTGTTGTAGTGGGTAGAGTAATTTGTTTGTTTCTGCATGTTTCATGATGTTGCTGGTAACAATGTGTTCTAGGAGTTTGCAGCAGATGCAAGTAAGAGATATTGGCCTGTAGTTAGCTGGGTCATTTTTGTTTCCTTTTTTGAAGACTGGAGTTACGTTCGCCTTTCGCCAGTCATCTGGGATGGTGCTGGTGTCTATAGCGAGTTGGAATATGCTTGTAAGGATAGGTGATATTTTTTTGAAAGTTCTTTTAGGACTCGTGGGTTTATGTTATCTGGACCTGCAGCTTTGAAGGGGTTGAGCGAGTTGAGAAGTTTTTCTATTCCGACGGTAGATATAGTGATTTCAGGAGCAGGTTGATATTTCATGCTGGTCATTGTATTTATTTACACTTATAATGAAAACAGCATTTTATGTCTCCACGTCAATATATTTAACCCACTAGCCCGAATCATAATCATTGTGCTTTCACAGAAACAAATAAAACATAAAAAATAGTCNCTTCCAGAAAACATGGCGAAAGTAGAGGAGGTAAAAATGTCATGAAGTTGTGTACAAAGTTTCTAACTAATTAATAAGCAAATAACTGTATGAAATTTATGGACATTGCAGTGCGAGTAGACACCAGCAGATAGTGTTTTATACATTGCAGATTATTTAATAACACAAACAAAGAAGGCTACATAACACTCTTCTTCTTCCAAGTAATGGCCACCTTCAACTGATTGAAGATTATTGCCATGGTGCGCATTTGAGATAAAGAAAAGAGAAAGTGAGAGTAAAAGAGTGAAGTATATACAGTGTGAGATAAAAGNGTGAATTATAGTGTTAAAACTTGATTTTGTACTGTTACTTGTAAAGCATTGAAATTTCCCCCTTTTCCCCTTTTACGCGCAATTTTTTCCCCCCTCAGGGGACCCGACCCCTTTCCCCCAAAACTGAAAAAAAAACACTGCACGGGCAGGTTCTATGGACAACTGCAAGCGTAACTTGCAAGCCCCACGGCCCCACATTGGGCGCCATTTTCGTCGGGTGGTGAAAGGTTTGTGGCCTGTTTGAGACTCGAAACTGGGACACCTCGCTTACAGGGCGAGTACTCTCCCGACTGAGCTAACCGGGCCGCCACAGCCCACACATCTTTTCACCAATCCCGCTTAAGTTCGGTACCGTGACATAAGCATGTGCGGATTGCACAGGCTAATCCGCGACAATAACTTTACGCAATGAATTAAGCCATGAGCGCGACTCCAATAATCACCCCGCCTCCACTCAGACCTCCAATGCCGTAGTACCGTCTAGTTTCATCTCTGAATGCTAGTGTTTCAAACCGAAAGTAGAATCTTCCAGAAAACATGGCGAAAGTAGAGGAGGTAAAAATGTAATGAAGTTGTGTACAAAGTGTCTTACTAATTAATAAGCAAATAACTGTATGAAATTTATGGACATTGCAGTGCGAGTAAACACCAGCAGATAGTGTTGTATACATTGCAAATTATTTAATAACACAAACAAAGAAGGCTACATTACACTTATAATGAAAAAAGCATTTTATGTCTCCACGTCTATATATGTAACCCACTAGCCCGAATCATAATCATTGTGCTTTCACAGAAACAAATAAAACATAAAAATAGTCCGACTAAATAAATTGTTTATTTCTACCCAATGCCAAGATAGTTTTCTTTCTACTAAATTATGAGATCAAATTGTAATTTCAACTTTCGGCGGCGGGTGCTGGAGGTTTCGGTAAATGACAAGTTCAGTAAATTGGATTTATATAGTATTAATGCCGTGGAGGTTTCGGAAAATTGGTTTTTATAGAGGTGGTATGCCTACGGTAAAGAATTAAGGGGCATGAATGAGCTACCTCTGAAAAAGCATGTGGTGGACCGCCGTGGATGGTCCCAGGGCGTTGATATGGCTGATGGTCCTCAGTAGATCAGTGGTTGTCAGTTTCTTCTCTTCGTAGTCATCCCATGCTCTCTTTGATTTTTCATTTGAATATGACCGTGATAATTTTATAATTACCCAATTACATAATTTTATTTATACCACAAATAAACATCCTTTGATGTCACAACCAGCTATTTTTTGGTAAACATGATTAAAGAAGAAAAATGTTTGTTTATTTCACTGTTTGAAAGTTACTGGTCCTGTATGTAAAAAATCGGCCACCAGTGTTAAAGCATGTTCACGATCTAAAACATACATATTTAGATTATTTTTAGAAAAATCAACTTGACAATGTTCATACCCCACTCTCAATATTTAACAAATTATTAAGGCATATCAATGTAAACTTTTGTATAAGAAAGCGTGTGTGAATGTCAGAGTTTATTTACAGGTCTTCACGACTATCTTATGTGCTGACCTGATTGTAGGAAAAAGAAGCAAACAAATTTATTATGCCGGCCCCCCCCCCTTCGAAGGAGAGGGGGTATATTGCTTTGCACATGTCGGTCTGTCGGTGTGTCGGTCCGTCCACCAGATGGTTTCCGGATGATAACTCAAGAACGCTTAGGCCTAGGATCATGAAACTTCATAGGTACATTGATCATGACCGGCAGATGACCCCTATTGATTTTGAGGTCACTAGGTCAAAGGTCAAGGTCACATGTCAAGGTCACAGTGACTGGAAATAGGAAAATGGTTTCCGGATGATAACTCAAGAACGCTNTATTTATGCCACAAATAAACATCCTTTGATGTCACCACCAGCTATTTTTTTGTAAACATGATTAAAGAAGAAAAATGTTTGTTTATTTCACAGTTTGAAAGTGACTGGTCGTGTATGTAAAAAATCAGCCGCCAGTGTTAAAGCATGTTCACGATCTAAACATACATATTTAGATTATTTTTAGAAAAATTAACTTGATAACATACCACACTCTCAATATTTAACAAATTATTAAGGCATATCAATGAAAACTTTTGTATTAAAAAGCGTGTGCAGCGATTTTTTTCCTTTTTTATTATGTACCGGTAAACGGCACTTTCCCAATAACGAAAAAACTACAAATTTCCCAATTGTTGTCCAAAAAATTCCCAATTTAAGGTAAAAAAAAAAAAAAAAAAAAAATTTTTGTGGAAAATGCAGCATTGAGTTAGTTTCCCTATGCAGCTCTATGGCTTGAATCTAGGTAAATATAATATTGACAACTTGAAAACACTCAGTTAGATATCAATAAGTATTTGGGAGCAAAAAATCAAATACACCTATTTCCCAATTTAAAGTTTACACGACTCGATTTTTCCCAATTTTGGGGTTTTCACGACTCAATTTTTCCCAATTGGACCGGTACGGGTACTTTTCCCATAAGGACAAAAAAATCGCTGGTGTGTGAATGTCAGAGATTATTGACAGGTCTTCACGACTACCTTATGTGCTGACCTGATT
>VMBQ01002155.1:0-29506 GCA_007657795.1 Dreissena rostriformis
AACAATAGTTAATATTTTTCTCACTTACGCCACAACATTAACTTGCGTACGATCTCCCCCCTGAATACTATCGTTATATGCGCCCGTAAAATTAGACTATTATGTTTATGTATTTAAGTAATGTAGTTGTTTGACATGTATGAGGAGTGGGATGGCGAATTAATTACTTCAATTTTCCTTTTTTAACGCTGACCCTAGCTCACTAAGGACATGTTATTTGTAATACGCTTAAGAAGGCCTCACAGAAATACGTATCATACTTTATTCGGCAAGGTTAATCTGACGTTGGTATCTTGCGCAACGCACCGCACACAACTGACAAATTATCAAGACCAAGACTTAACATAATTCAGACGCTTTGATTTAGCAGTGCAATTCGAGATAACACTCTCCAATTGTGGTCATTTTATCACAAACTTGTTAAATAAAACCAAAAGCTGACGATCTCGCAAGCTCTCATACATTGTTTCCATTTTTTGCTCCATTGGTTCATCTTGAAGGTAAATAAACAATAGAAGAAAACAACAGAACATTGAAAAAAATAAATAAAATAAATACAAATAAATAAACGCATTTCATTAATTTATTTCATATTTTAACAATTTGTAAAACATGGTACATAAAGCATACATTACACATAAAATAAGTTGTATCTGCTTATGGCATAAGAAAAAGCAAACATATAATTTTAAAATAGCATCACAGGTGATAAATCGAGCATACAGAGATACAGGTTCATAAAATATAATATATATATATATATCTACTAAAGATTCAAACCATCTTACAAACATTTAAATTCAAGGATAGCACAACAAAGGAAGTAAATCCTTATTTCCGTTGTGGTCCTTAATAAATTTAATATAGTTGACCTAGAAACAACAACTAATTAAACCCTTATGAGAACAATTGAATACTTAGTTAATCTCAGATATTATATCACAGACATAAAGTAACTATCACAGAATTTACATTGAATTACTTTGCACTATTACAATACAAATAAAACTAGAAAAAACACCTCAAATAGTAGCAAGCAGATGGGTTTTGACGGTGGACTTGAAATTGAGGAGATTTTTAGCATGTCTTATATGTTTTGGCATTTCATTCCAGAGAGAACAACCTTGATAAGCAAATGACTGTTTACCAAAACTTTTCACATTGGGCAAACAAATTTCCGGTGTCTTTGAATGAATCACTGGAAGCACCAACAGACACTCTTAACCTAGTGGGATAGTTATGAACTGAACTAAGTGGAATAAAATGCTCATTTAGGTAACCTGGTGATGAACCACTGTAGATTTTGAACACATGGCACAACATGATTTGATCAACCCTTTAAGAGATGGTAACAAGTTTAGCTTGACAAAATGACTTTGATCTATATGAGCCCTTGCTTCAAGATCCAACACAAACCTGATCATTCTGTTCTATGTGACCTGTAATTTATTCCTAATTTCCTAATTTCCTGAGACAAGCTGTTATACCAAATTGAACAACCATAACATACTCATGAACTAATAAGGGCCTGGTAAGGGTAAATGTTTATCTTTATTTAAACAGACAATTTTGGAGGAGACGCGTCAATGTTGTAGTTCTAGAAGATAATAGCGATAGCTTTGTAAAGGTCATTTCATGTTTGCCGGCATGCGCGAAAGAGTGTGGTGTTTTTCAATTTTCTCCGCATTGTAAATACGTAATTGTCTTATACCGATTGTATCAATTTTGTGAGAAATATTTTTACTATTAAGGGAAAATAATACAAGTGCACGTGATTTAATCATCCTTCAGTGATGTGTGTGTGAACGTTTCGAAGAATTATGGTATCTACATGAATCAATAATAATATGAGCCTCTGTCTGGAAAAACTGGGCATATGCCTTAAATTCGTCGCATATTAGTATGTGCAGTCTGCAAAGATTTATTGTGCTTTCGAAAGGAAAATAATTGCTGAAAAGTATTTATTAACCGATAAAGCTTTAATAAAATTCATTTTGCAGCATTTTTTGTAAATTGTGCCATATTGTTTACGCGTGTAAAATATTAATGTACATTATTTCAATAATATATAATGTTTTTTAACGGACATAAAGTGAACAGTATAACACCTTGTTTTTTTTTCAAAACCAAACCGTAATCAGAAGCTAACGACAGTTGCAGAAGCTATTTTCTCAAGATTTCATGGAAACCATCGAGCAACATACTTTCCTAAAAGCTTACCACTCAAGTGAAAATCGCTCCCAGACAAACACACTATTAACCAGTTGAGAATATTCGACATGTCCCCATGTTAAGCCATTGATAAATCCAAACAAAAATAATGGTGTCCTGGCTTTATATAGAGACCTCGTGTTATTTCGGTACTTAATTGAAAGTTGCAGGGTATTTACAGGATGTTGGATCGAGAGTTGTATAACTCCATGACATTAACAAATAAAAACTAATTCTCTTGTGGATTGCCGTGTGATATCGGACAAAACACTTTTATGTGTATACCGCGTGAATTTACTTACCGTCACATAGCATCCCAGTGCACAATGATACGGTGTTCGTAAGTGCCTCTCGTTGTTTCGCATTGTCGATATTTGGATTACAAGGGCGAGGGAACGAGATTACGATGCGAGAAGGCGAGATAACGAGGAGAAATCGCGAAATTAAGATCACGATCTTGCATTATTATCTCATGCCTCCGATCGATCCGAATGTTTGCGTTCTTGGCCTTTTATACAAAAATGTTGAAAAAAGCGAAACATTGAGGAGTAAACGGAACATATTATACGTAACAGACAATGAAAAGGCGTTAGCTGGTAAACATGATGCGAGAACAACAGCATGATTGTCGCATTACAATGCATCATATTCTTTCATTCTGTTAAATGTCATAATACATTTCAATATTGGACACTGTTGATTTTGTTATTTTAACTGGTATCCAAAAGAGACGCAACAGAAGACAAGATCTTGCACACTAGCAATAACGCACGTTATTGAAGGTCCCGAGAGGGCCACGTACATCTACCATGTACGTGAATATAATATAATACATATCCCATTTCAAGAAATTCCAAAGAGAAACTCCGACAAACTGTGGAAAACGTGTTTGATAAGCTAAATCGTCTGAAACACAATATCAATTGCATTGAATTTTCACTTATTGGTGTCAGTAAGTGTTTGTCTTTACTTTCAAACTTTAAGTTTGTATAAGTTGAAGAACTTGTATTTTTTGAATACACAAGATGAGTATTGATGCAAAGCATCAAAGGGCGTCGGAAATTTCAGTGTAAAAGGCACTCATTGAAGTTACACGGAAATATTCTTTTTCTACTGTAAATATTAATATATTGGCCGATTATTTTAAACAAAATAGAAAAAGATACTGGTATAACCATTATTTATGAATTGGTGTTATAACCCCCAAATAAACATTATCTATGATGTTGTGTTATAACCCCCAAATAACCATTATCTATGATTTTGTGTTGTAACCCCCAAATATTTCATTGTTCATTTTATTAACATTGGTTTCGTTTTTTTTCAGGCATCCGTGTGCAGTTTTCATTTATGGAACAGAACTGTGTACGTTTTAAAAAAATCTGCTTCATCTTGTAAGCGTAATTTCATATTTTTCTCAACTTCAAGGGGAGATGATGCTGAACTTATTCTTACGTTGCTCATTTACGATAGGGGTTGAGTACTTATTGATGTGAAACACTGTAAAAGTTTGAAAAAAAAATTGAATGAAAACTGTAAATTGCATAAAGAAGCTGCATTTCACAATACTTTCAAATTCAGTAAAAGATCATAATAGATTTATTGCTCCGATATTCATCATTTTCAATAGGGTTCGAGTAATACTGATATAAAAAACCCTTAACAAGTTTGGAAAGATTCAGACGAAAGTTGTGAAATCTTTTAAACAAGTGGAAATTCTTAATTTTCTCAAATTTAATAGAAAAAAATTCTGGACTTATTGTACCGATGTTTTTCATATTAAATGAGGTAAAATGCTCATTGATATGAAGACACTGTAAGTAAGGAAAGAATCTGGTGAAAAATGTTGACATAATCACCTAACCAAGCAGTTTTTCACTTTTATTTTTAAATTCAAAGAGACATAATTCTGGACTTATGGTCCGATATTGCTCATCAAGGGGTTTGGGTTGGGTCCTCATTGATAAAAAAACCTGTTCAAGTTTGGGAAGAATCGGATGAAAATTTTGGACTTTGAACAAGGATTTCAAAATTTCTCAAATTCTAAGGAAGATAACTATGGACGTAATGGTCGGATAATGCTAAAGGGTCCATACCACCTGGATAGTAATACGTGTCGCGCTCTATATGTGGTTCTTAAAAAAAAAATCCGATGAGTGCTTGACTCTAGGGAAACGGGTTGCTGGGACACAGCTCCTCTTTGTTAAGCGGCTGCTTCCTTTATCGCAACTCATTTTTACAATCAATAATACGTGTCGCGCTTCGCGATCTATATGTGGTAGGGATAGTACTTAGGGCCTATGACAGACAACCATAAAAATACATGGATAATAGATGTGTTGTTTGCATTTATTTGTTAATATAAAAACACGTGTATTTTTTATAAGATAGTTAAGTGATGTTAGAAATTTTAATTAACGTTGTCACCACGCGGCATCCATTAATTTTAATAAACATGTCCAATTGTATTAAAATGGATTTTAAAATGTCTACATCAAAACAAAAAGTAAAAATTCTGGACTTATTGTCCCGATGTTTCTCATTTTAAATGAGGTACAAATGCTCATTAATATGAAGAGACTGTAAGTTTTGAAAGAATCTGATGAAGAATGTTGACATAATCACCTTACCAAGCAGTTTTTCACTTTTATTTTTAAATTCAAAGAGACATAATTCTGGACTTATGGTCCGATATTGCTCATATAGGGTGTGGGTTTGGTCCTCATTAATAAAAAAAACCTTTGCAAGTTTGGGAAGAATCGGATGAAAATTTTGGACTTTGAACAAGGATTTCTCAAATTCTAATGAAGATAACTATGGACGTAATGGTCGGATAATGCTCAATTCCTATAGGGTAAGAGTCCTCATTCATATAAAGACAGTGCAAGTTTGGAAAGAATAAGATGAACAAGGGCTGTTTGTAAAACATGCATTTCCCCCATATGGGCTGTCAGTTGTAGTGGCAGCCATTGTGTGAATACGTTTTTTGTCACTGTGAACTTGACCTTTGACCTAGTGACATCAAAATCAAATGGGTCATCTGCCAGTCATGATCAATGTACCCATGAAGTTTCATGATCATAGGCCTAAGTATTCTTGAGTTATCATCAGGAAACCATTTAACTGTCTTGAGTCACTATGACCTTAACCTTTGACCTAGTGACCTGAAAATCAATAGGTGTCATCTGCCAGCCATTATCAATGTGCCTATGAAGTTTCATGGTTCTAGGCGTAAGCATTCTTGAGTTATCATCCTGATACCATTTTACTGTTTCGAGTAACTGTGACCTTGACCTTTGACCTAGTGAACTGAAAATCAATATGGGTCATCTGCGAGTCATGATCAATATACCTATGAAGTTTCATGATTCTAGGCGTAAGCGTTCTTGAGTTATCATCCGGAAACCATTTTACTTTTTCTAGTCACTGTGACCTTGACCTTTGACCTAGTGACCTCAAAATCAATATGGGTCATCTGCCAGTCATGATCAATGAAGTTTCATGATCCTAGGCCTTAGCGTTCTTGAGTTATCATTCGGAAACCATCTGGTGGACGGACGGACCTACCGACCGACCTACCGACATGTGCAAAACGATATACCCCCTCTTCTTCGAAGGGGGGCATAAACATGTGACCTATTGTGTAAACAAGCAGAATTTTACAATTTTCTCAAATGTAAGGAGATATGATTCTGGACTTTATGGTCTGATGTTGTTCATTTTAAATATTGTAGACCATATATATCGCGTAAACGAGCAAAATTTTACAATTTTATCAAATTCAAAAAGAGATAATTCTGGATTATAATGGTCCGATTACTCATTGACATTGTGCAAGTTTGAAAAGAATCGGATGAAAACTGTGGACTGTGTCGCAAAAAAACAAGAAAAAGTCTAACGGACAGACATACAAAAGGCAGAAACCACACCATCACATAAGTTCTATTGGCCTACAGCCAGTGGACCATATAAAAGATGCAATATGCCCACTCTTACTGAGTATAAATTATTGTTGGAAAAGAAGAAATAGCTAATGCAAGAATTTGACTTCTTGTTCGACAATAATTACAGAGTTTTAGTCCTCTACACATGTTTCAAATTCAGCAAGTTTCATATCAGTAATGAAAAGGTCTCAAACAAACTTTGTTTAAGATGACGTCCAAGTTTTTTTTTCGCATAATAAAATCAAAAATGGTTAAAATAAAACAGCATATTTATTTAAACTAAAAGTTAACATGAGGAAAATACATATCAGCAATTTTGTTAAAAACATTTAAAAAAGAGCATGTGAAAAGGACTTGACAGAAATATATAAAAGATGCACTATGCCCACTTACTGAGTATAAATTATTGTTGGAAAAGAAGAAATAGCTAATGCAAGAACTTGCCTTCTTGTTCTACAATAATTTTAAAGTTTTAGTCCTCTACACATGTTTCAAATTCAGCAAGTTACATACAAAGTTAACGAACATTTAAAAATGAAAACAAATAAAAAATGTTTTCTTGTTCAATCTTACTACAGTTCATTTAATAAAAGTAGTAGCGTGTAACAGGAAATATGTTTTATATAATGAATTAGGTTCATAATAGGTCTGCAGCAGATATCAATATTCTTTCAAAATATGGATTTATTATGTTCATTCTTGATGAGTAGAAACTATTTTGACAAATGGAAAATACTCAACACAAGCAATTTCCCATTTAGTCAAAATGCTTTCAAAATGCATCTGCTGCAGAGGATTTTATATTTAATCTGTTTTGTGTTAAGGGTTAAACTTGCCTGCTCAAGATGAAAACTGTCTGCAGATTGTAAAAAAATAAGAATGCAACATGACATTTTTTCAAATAATGTGGAAAAAAAACAGATCACATAATGAAAACCTTAAGAAATACTTATTCATATAAATATTGCAAATACTCTGACAAAAAGTTTTAAAGAAAATATGTACAGCATAGGCACTTAGTTCAAATACAGAAATGAAATTACACCATGACGTAAGCTCCTCATGCCTTGTACCAGTACAGCTAAAAACATGGAAATACAGAACAATTGGTAAAAATATAAAATACTTATAATATGTGACTCGAAACAAATTACTGGCATGCACAAGAAACAAGAAGCCCGTGAGGGCCTGAATCACTCTACTGGCATCTGTATGCTCAGTCTGTTGAAACGTTGACAAATAATTGTAAGACAATCTGTCAGTATATGTCTATATGCTAAAGCTTGCATTAAGATAAGTGTTTTTAATGGAAACAAATCTTTAAAATGAATACTTTGCACATTTGAAAAAAAATTAATGAAGACTGTTTACTTAATCACACAAACAAACAGTATTTAAGAATTTTCTCAAATTCAAGGGGAGATAATTCTGGGCTTATTGCCCGATTTTGCCCTTTTAAAATAGGGCTCAAGTCCTCATTGATATAAAGCATTGTGCAAGTTTTTAAGAATTGGATGAAACAGTAGACATAATTGTGTAAGCAAGCTGAAGTTCACAATTTTCCGTAAGTCAAAGGGAGATAATTATTGACTTATTTTTCAGATGTTGCTCATTTTGAATAGGATTCAAGTTTCCATCCATGTTAAGACACTGTGCAGATTTGAAAAGAATCGAGGGAAAAACACGGACAATCGCACAACAAGCAAAGTTTCATAATTTTCAAAAATTTAAAAGGAGACATTTCTTGACTTTGAGAAATATTGCTCTGACGTTGCTCATTTTATCTTATTAATATAAAGATACTATGCAAGTTTACAAAGAATTGGATGAAAACTTAGGACTTAATTGCATAAACAAGAAAAACTAAAGGACGGACAAACAAACAGAAAACACGCCATGACAAAAGCTCTTCTAGCCTTCGGGCAGTAGAACTAAAAACATCTTAAGTAAAGTAAATATGTAATCTTAAATATACAAATATATACTTGTTACACATGAATGTCTCGACTAGTGTGTTCCCAACAATTATTGTTAAGATACATGACAAGAAACGGTATATAGCTAGTTACCATTACTCATGGTCTGGTTTACATTTTATTTAACCCATTACCAAACGATAACAGGATTTTACGGGTTTGTTGCAGACAGCTCTAGAAATCATTGGGATAAAAGACGAAATTGCTCATATGAGCAATATCTCCTTTAATCAAAATAATTTCAAACCTACCAAATCAATTTCTTCAAATTAATTTTCGATTTGATTTGTTGTCTGCAACCTTTCTGAATTTGGGACAGTCCAAGATGTGTCGTTTGGTAAAGGGTTAAAGATAAGGACCTTACACGAATAAACAAGCTGTTAACTTGTAAGTATTAAGTCCAATAGACCATGTGCAAGGAGCTTCTAATTCAACAATATGCATGGTATTAGCCAAGTCAATGGCACATAGCTCTGGGATTAAACAATTGAAAGATAGGATTTAGGTTTTTACTTCATGTACAACAAAATTGTTTGTTTTGCACAGCGTTCTACATTTTCCTCTTATATCACAGGCATTGAGAAAAGAGGCTAATACTTGGTATTGTCTGTTGGTGTGTTATACAGTAAGTTATTAAACTTCTTCGCAAGAAGGTCATATATTCCTGTACATCTTCTGCACAGGGACCCTGTCTGGCTTTTTATCTTCCAGCTGGCTTGTCTGATGTTATTCTGTGATTGAACAAAAATAAGATGTAATCAGTTGTCATGAATTTAAACAAATTGAGGTCATTATACTGCTCATTTTGTTTTATAGGGACCTTTTCAAGTTTTGGTATATTGACAAAATTGAAAAAACAATGTTTCCGATTCGCAAATTTCCGTTGTAGTTATGATATTTGCGAGTTTTAAAACAGTAATACTGAACATTTACTATGCTCTAAATTATCCAGTATATGCATCTTTTGACAATTTAAGAACCTGAAAATAATAAAGCATTACAAACGCGAAATGACTGAATAAGTTGGAGAGTTCTGTTGTTATCGTTATATTTTGTGACACTACAAGGATTGCTTATATGAAGTATAAAATACACCACTCACTGTAAGAGCGCAGATGAACGAGTGGTCTAAATGCAAGGCTTTTATTCCAAGAGTCAGTGGTTCGAGCCCAGTTGAGGACTACTTTTTTTTTCTTCTTTAATTGTATTCTCTTTTCTTATGGAACTATTAAGTTCCAATGTTTAAATTTATTAATTTAAAGCATTTAATGACAAACTTCAATACTTTCCAAAATCTGTGAAAAGGTCCCTTTAAACAAGGTAAAAATACAGCAAAATGTTTATAATGGGGTGTTGTTTTGTCAATGTATGTGTTATGGTAGGATAAAATGTGTAACAGTTTAAACACAGTTTTGTTTTATTAAAAATAGAACTTCTCTTTAATTCATTTAATAAAATTAGTAAAAATTAAAAGATCCAATATTTCCAAGGCCGTTGTACAATTAATCAAGTATTTTTAAATGATCATACAATGTAAATACAGATGATTGCCCATGAATTTCATTGTTAAAAGAATAAATGCTTGTTTAATGTATTTACATGTATCTAAACAATACAATAAATAAGTGAACTTGAATGGAAAAGAATAGCAATTGTTACAAACCTTAACAGACTTTAAAAACTGTTTCGTTAAGTCTGTACAATATTTTCTTCAGGTGTTTAGTAGTTCTTGATCTTGTTGTTGGCAGGTCATCAGGTGTGGGATGGTAAAACCATGTCTCTATGAGGTCTTCAATGCCTTGGTATCGGAGTAATTAACCAATGTTAAAACATGGTGTGTTTCATTCAACTTCACTAAAATGACAAAAAAAAAATCATTAAAACAAAAAGCAAACCAATGTTAGACACATGTTATGGTTTATGCTTTATTATATATAATAACATTGGTAATCAATACTGATTTTCAATGATTCAATGGAATCTATTTTATTTATGTGTCACTCATTGCACATGAAATATGTATATTTGTACATAGTAATTTCAAGTATGATAGTGTCCTTTCCTCATTTCCAATAGACTCATTTTTGATATATTGTCAACATAAAATTCTTATTTGACTTTCACTTTTATAAAGTGACAGACAATGACTGAAAGAGACTTTTCAGACAGGAAGTTCACCAAAACTAAAATGTGATTTTATTGGACAAATCTTTAGGAGGATAATCTTGAATTAAAATGGAATTTCTCATGCAATCATAAGAAAACATTGACAAACTTTATTTACTAATTTAAAATGTAAACAAAATATCACAGGAACTGAGAAAGGTCACAGTCCCCATTTTAACTTTCGTTTTCAGTTGTAAATATGTAGTGTTTTTAAATTATTTTGGACATATAACTATAAAAAGTAAAGTTGATTTAAAGCATAACACTTACCTTCTTCAAAGAAAAGTTAAATCCAAACAGTATTATTAGCATCAAGCTAAAATATTTATCAACATGTGTTGAAGTATTGTGTGTGGCTATATTTAGCCATGGCTAATTTCGGTAAAAGGTAATAAGTCAGCTCTTTGAAATTAAAAGGTCAAAATCAACTATGTGTTTGATAAAAAATACTTTCAGTGACCATTCTGTGCCGATTTTTATATTACTTTGATACAAGAAACGGTAAAATTAAAGAAAACATTACATTACAGCAATTTAAACAGAATTATGTGCAAGTTAAGCGACGTCATTTCGGATGAGTTTTTTTCATTATTACGATTGCCGAATAAGACCCAAAAGTCTCAGAACACGCCACATTTGCCCAGTCCCTGTGATCTTTTATTAGTGCCCAGTCCCTGTGATCAGTTTTTAATTAAAACAATTAGCTTTGCATTATTGGCAATACATGTTGTAGTAAATGTAATAGACACAAATGCAGTACTTATTTATACTAATTAACACAAAAAATCACCACTATGCAAGATATTCTGACAACAAAAATATATACATTGATCCGTAAAATAACTTCTCCTCAAATAAGCGAAAAAAAAACGTATTACATACTAGTCGCCGCACTTCAGTGCGACGCAAATAATAAAAATTACCGAATATTAGTTACATACATACCCAAGAATTATGGATGCATCATCTTAAATATATTGTATCTCATATTTTGAGTATAATACGACTTATGAACAATTACAGAACTTTTGTGGAAACTTCTTTGATCTGCACTTAAACGTAGCGCAGTATTGGACACCGTTTTATATGAAGAAAAGTTTTTCTTATTTGTTAAAAAATAAATATTTCTTGATATCAAGAATTCAATATTTTTGATATCGGAAGATTATTTCTTAATTTCAAGAAATCGTCAAATTTTATGATATAAGAAATGATTTTCTGATATCAAAAAGAACTACCACAACATCGAATTCTTGATATCAAGAAATATCAAGTATATATTGATAAACAATCGAATTATTGATATCAGGAAATACTTTCTTGATATAAAAAATTGATTTCTTGATACCATAAAAGAAGGCGTTGTTAACAATAAGCCTCTGCTAAAATAGACTTATTCAGGTGACCTTTAGAAACAAGGCGTACCCACCATGATAATTATTTTAAATGTGCTGTTAAGAACTAATCGTCGTGTTAAACACAACTTGTTTTCGAGACAACTGCATGATGAAATTTGTTAAATCAGTGGATTGAAAGACGGGTCTTTGTGGTTTATTCGTTTTCAATTTCTCAACTCATTCCTGAAAAAAAAAATTCACATTTGACTGCGTACTATTTCTTTGGGGACGTATTGCCAGGCTAATACATACGGGATTAAAGTGAAAACGGAGAGGACAAAACAAGGACTATAATAAGAACAATTATTTGTATTATATTGCACTTGATTTGTCACGACGTGACTTAAGTTTCAAGACCGCCTTTCATACAAATAGTGTCGTCATCAGTTCAACTAATTAGTATAATTCTTTTAAAAATGAGTTATAATTTGATCTTAAGATTCCAGTAATTGCAAACGCTAGGCTTATACAAACAGTTCTTGTCGATCTTTAACGATGGCAACGAAATTATATTTTCAGACAGGATATACTTTCTATGAGATAATAATAGTTTTACGTTGTACAATAGATTGTAAAATTATTAAAGTCGACTTTTTAGTAATTCGTTCAACTTCGTTGGCTGCAAAGAGGTTGCTTGCATCGCAAATTGTTTTCGAATCAATTCGTTCACCGACTTTTAAAGTACTTTCATAATAGTAAACACGAACGTTCTCCGTTTTTAGAATAAAAAAGAAGCTTTGAAAGTTGTATTCAAGAAAGTAATATGCATGTTTTTGATACAGATCAAATACAAAACGCTGTACTTGCACCTCGTTTTGTATTTTCAAGATATTTTATTCTTGGCTTAAGTTCCGTGTGCATGTACGTTTGCATATGATTTACAATTTAAAGATTGATTTCTTGTAAAAAAATGTCAGATCTTTCAAAACTATCTTTCTGCTATTATGTTTGATTTGTAAAACAAGAAAATACATTTGCATAAAGCATCATCCAAAAGTAGACCAATGCCGATAAGGTAACTGTTTTTGGAAAAACAAAAACAACCAAATCCGCCATATATCCTTTATAAGATTATGGTTGCAGATGCAATAAGTAAGCTTCCAAATATTAAAATATGAATTAATAGTATAAAATCAGTCTTATGAAATAATTTCTAAAATCATCATCTCAGAAGCTCTCCCCTTAAACTCTTGCATGAAGTGTATGTAATATGCGTGCTTGTAAATAAATCGTCCTTCGATGATATGAAACGTTTTATTTTTGCTCTCAAAACCACAAATCATGTGATTTCAGCACAATTTAAACCTAAAACGAAAAGCGGTGGGTGTTATTTCAAGTTGTATGATGAGATTATTTCGAGAGGAAGTAACCTTTACGTGTTCTGCTTTTAGCCGGTGGATGCCTCGTAAGTGTTACCTTTCATACGAGTAGTTACACACACGGTCAAAAGATCAGAAATATAGCAGTTTATATAAAAAAAAAACACTATTATTCTTTAAAATGCTTATTTTTACATGGAAATAACTTTTTAATATGTATGCTAAAATGCATTTCACAAAAGGACAAACTATCTCCGTGTTGAGATATTTATCGTGTGGAGATATTGATTCGTGTGGAGATATTGTATATAATTATCACCTCTTTTTCGTATGCCTTTATTTTAACGAAATAGGCACTACATTAATGAATAGCATCTCGAGAACACTTAGCGATGTTAAGCTCGATGTTCTGCTTTTCGTTAACATACATCTTAACGAATTGATAACTCTGTCAATTTTCTACATGTCCAACAATTTGTGAAAGAATCCCTGCGATAACAATCCGGATATGAGTAGTTGCTGTTGTTTGATGTCCAAGTCCTTGAATAAACAATTCTTCGTCCTTATCTTTTAAAAACCTTTGCATATGTATCACCCTTATTTCCTATGTCTGGAAAAAGTTATATTGTTCTTAACACACTGCCAATTATGTGTAAATATACTAACACAAGGAGAGAAAATCATAAGAATTATTTCTTTCGTTTAAATCCTTAACTAATACCTTTTGTATTGTGTATTTTTATTTATAATGTACTTGCCAATATATATAAGGACAAAAAGGAAAAAAGGGGTATATGCGTACATGTATCAAGTCTAAAAAAATGCCAACACCGAGAAATCGGTCAGAACAAACAGTTCAAGAATAATTCTGGAAAATTAAGAACAATATACATATGTAGTTATGTTCAGACAATCGAAGAATGGTATCTTGTTTTTCATAGACTGAAAAACAAAATGAATGGTGACAAATACGGTCCTCATGTGCGTAAATCCGCTTACAAGATAAAACCTGAACATATTCTTAACAGTTGCATTTCCAATGTTCTTTCAAGGGGAAATCATTCAACCATTTATCGGTGCTTTCATCGCCTTTTAGTTTATTAATTACAACACGAACTTGATTCATGGTGTGACAGAAATAGAATTGCGATATTGGTAAATCTTTTGTTTCTCCACCCACTAAGTCGCAGACTTTAATGGTGGGCGAGAAATGACAGGCGATTTAGATGCAATATCTCCATATCGGTATACACACATAAATATACGGGACAAATTAATGACGAATAAAACTACACCTACCGTTATGAGAATTCAGACATTTATTAATTAATACAATAACGCCGTATTATCATACAACCATGCTATGTTGATCTATATTTTCAGTTTTCGTTATGAATATAAAAACAGTGAACAGGCATGATCATATAAAATCGCGCCAACTCGTAATAAAGCCTACAATTTACTTTAATCCGCTTCCACGAACTTTTACCAGCGCAAGATAAGGTACCAATATTTATTTGGCAAACATTATAATTTGTTAAGAGTGCAATATAACGTATCAATATTTTTTGGCAATCCACATAATTTGTTTTGAGCGCAAAACAACGTACAAATAAAAAATATGAAATCCTCATTATTTGTTTTTGGCGCAAAAAAAGTACCAAGATTTGTTACGCAATCCTCATAATTTGTTTTGAGCGCAAGAAAACGTACCATTAGTTATTTGCCATTACTCATAATTTATTTTAAGCGAAAGAACACGTGACAATATGTATTTGGCTATCCTCATTTGTTTTGAGCGCAAGAAAACGTACCAATAGTTATTTGCCATTACTCATAATTTATTTTAAGCGAAAGATAACATGACAATATTTATTAATTGGCGCTGATTGATTTCAGTCTTAAAAGGTTTCAACAAACAACAAACAAATAATGGTATTCACAATATTTTTTTCAATGAAAGAAGCCAAAGCACAACGTGTCTTTAGTACAAAAATAGAAGTACATAAATAAGTCCTAAAATAGAAATAAATAAAATAATACACACATAGAAAAAATAAATAACAAATTGGACGGGAACAAAAAAACTAAATTGACACGCACAACATTATATGAGTGTAATGAAATAATGCAATAAACGGAATTTGTTAACGAAACAAAACCGACCCAACAACATTTAATGCGGGTATACGAATATTTACCATCTGATTAATTATATGAGATCATACTTTTCATCAAATAAATAGTAAAATGCATATAGTCAATGAAGTTATATCTTAAACGTTATCAAACATAAAAAACAACAAATTATTCCATAAATAAGTAACCTGTGTAAATAGTTTTCTGTTTCATACCAAAATAATATTTTTGATCAGATCAAAGAACACTTTACGTTGAAAAGTAAACTATTTATAACGAGCAGATGCTTTACTGAAAACACGATCCATTTTAACTTTGGATCACTGGAATAATTAATTATGTTTTGAAGAATGTGCAAGAGCTGTCCCTAGAAAGAAAATTCTTCTGCTTTGATAGTATATTGTATATTTTCTGTCCGTCATCTCAAATAATTACCACGAAGACATATTTGAATTTGGATATCTGTAGTTGTTAAAACAAGAAATGGGACAACGCCAAGAAACTAAATTTTCAACTATTTTGCAGTTAATTTAGTTGAATTTTAATCAAGTTTGTGCACAAGGTATCCATCTAAGGTACCTACAAGCATTAGCACAATACCTTCATCTGAAGTCAAGTTATTGGGAGGAAGCCATTTTTTTTTTTAAATATTTTTAGTAACAACGACCTTAACACAACTGGCGCTCAGCCCAACTGGCCCAAATACAATTCCATCCGATGCCAACATGATGATCCTTAAGACATGTGTACAATTTCAATTGAGTATCTGCGGTAGTTACAGAGATGTGTACCGGTACTTGTTGCATACAAACTTCAACCTGAATAAGTAATAAGGCACAACGGACTCAATGTGCTGTAACTTTAAAATGAAGTAGTTAAGATGTTGCGTGTCACTCGCGTTTTCCAGCATTATTTTGGTATGTATACATTAACTTATTTGTATTTCAGGCTGATTTTTTGTATAAACATAACTTCCATAACTTCCATTTGGTTCGATTTTACCATACAAAGAAAAACTCAATTAGAAACCTAATAACTTGTGTTCATTGTTCACGCTACTATTTCTTTCAGGGTTTGCTTCTCGCTAGAAAACATGAGGAAAAAACAATAACATTGACGTGAATGTGAATTATTCAGACAGCTGTTTAAGCGTGTTCAAATTCCCAAAAATGTTCGTCAAATAATCGAGGTTAACCTTTCTATTGTTTTCTTGGCCAAATTATCTTGAATTAACTGCAATAATAATTCGGCGTTACAGATGTAGTAAGATATATATCATACACAACCATTTTTAAGTATCTCCTTTTCGTGTTATATATAATTTACCTTCAATATTATATTACTGATTACGTTGTCAATTTGTGTATGGCGTCCTACTAATATATGCTACAGGTTTTATTGTATGGAATAACTTGTCATAAATAAATCGATAGCTTCATTAGAAAACGACAAATATAGAATGTGATCGAGTAATAGAATGCTCCGTCCCACGTCTTATAAATACCCTGCACCAATTACTTCGATACCAGAAAAAAAACAACATGATAGGTCTAAATTTATCCCGGGTAACACTATATTTATATAAATCCGGTTTTCTCAACGACACAAAATGAGAAATGCGGGGAGAAATGCCTAGAAATATCAGCTGGATACTACTAGCCCCTATACTGGTAGATTCGGACAGTCCGGTAGGTTAGGACGTTCTAAAAATGACGTGAAATCAAAGTTATAAACGCGACGTCGCGAGGCAATCGTCTAACAATTTTTTGACAAGAAGACACACTGCCGTATTCCAGTTAGAAAAGAATATTTTAACATTCTGTGTAAAAAAACGTAAACGAACCTATTTATCAACGGTTTCCATGGCGAAACTCACAAATTTATCAAGAAATAAAAAAAAATCGTCAGTCTCATAATCCGAAAGAAAATGCAGCAAAGGGAGACAATCATAATATGATTATGCGTCACAACCAGTAGGCGGTTTAAATAAAAATAGAGGCCTCGTATGGGTAGTTTTATCCGTGTAATTTTTCATTTAGCGGCCAATTAATATATCGCAGTAAAGTTTGATATATTAATATAATCAAATTATACACGAAAATCAAGCAGGATAAGGGAAGTAAGATACAGTAAGAAATTATTCAAAGACACGGGGTCTCGATCGAAAATGACGCAAGTCCGTTTTTTTTTCAGCTGGGCATAATTGAGACCGTCGAAACGTCACTGACGTCTGTCTGTCTGTCTGTTATATATTTTTTTCTCATGGTTATATCAAAATTGTACGTATTTATTATTCTGTTGAGCCCATTTTGGCATGTTCATTGTTTAAAAATAAAAGAGAAACTCTCCTTATACCGTTACACTTTAAATCAATGTAAATCCCCCTTTGAGAGCCTCATGCAACTTCACAACAACCGGGTGTCCGAACCTACCGGTGCGCCTGAGCGAAACAGAGCGGTGAAATGGGTCATTCTATTTTTAGTAAGTAAATGTCTTCGGACTGTTATGATGAAATTTCATGTTGTTGTTAGTTTGTTTATTGTTCATTTTTCAATTGTCCATCACTTTTTTGCTACTTTTCGCTTAATGTCAATACGCATGCACCACTCGAATATTTAAGTGTCCGAACCAACCAGTTTCCAGGCTAATAGGTTTGTCCAGGCGGGATTTCGAGTGAACCGAAGGACTTTACATAATCGCATTATGTTCACTATTATAGAATACTGATAAGGGTATACATTTCTTAGAATGTCGCGTTCAGAATAATAAGTCTCTACCAAATTTTGTAAGCGTCTAGGTTCAGTTTGGTTTTCGGAAAACAAGACGTTATTGTGTCCCTTTATTCAATCAATATTTTATATGAACTAATATTTTTATATTTTTGTTAGAAACACGTCTTGACATATCTGTATTAATAAATAAATTGAAATAACAAAAATGCGTTATAATTAATTTAAAAAAAAACGTCAAAAGTAGAGTTTAATATGCGCATATGAACTTAAGTCCATTTTTCCCTTTTTAGATGACAAACATATTCCTATAATTAACGTTGACTGAGTATTTCAAAAGGTTACATTATTATTAACCACAAACATAACACACTTGGAGATTTCTTTAGCTTTCGCTTCTAAATAAGGCTGTAGCAGCAAAAAAGCGACATTAAGTAAAGACGGATATAGTTGTCCACGTTGCCTGCATGACGTTCTTTCACATGAATAAGTAGACTAAATAGTGTCTTA
Organism: Dreissena rostriformis; assembly: GCA_007657795.1. Classification (NCBI taxonomy): domain Eukaryota; kingdom Metazoa; phylum Mollusca; class Bivalvia; order Myida; family Dreissenidae; genus Dreissena; species Dreissena rostriformis. Next base: position 18,392 of record VMBQ01002155.1, read on the forward strand.
TTTAAGCAAAACTGTACGTGTAAAAAGAACGTCATTGCTCTATTTTCTCTTCCTCTGTGTTGTAAGAAATAGCAGCGAGCGTCGTCGTCAGAATCATCACCATCTGCAGCATACGTATCAATCATCATTTGCGACATTCCGATTCCCAATATCGCCATCAACTGCATCATGAGTGTCGTCATCATAATCGTTTAAACTTTAAATCCTTCATCCTATCTAATCGCACCAATCAACAGAAGCATTGCCGCATGATAGTTTATTTATCATACTTATTTTATTTGAATCATATCGCTATCGTCCTTTTGATTCTACAGCTCAGTATACTTTGTAAATATCCTCAGACATGCATACAGATATTGTATAAGGTTCAAGTTTATACAATTGTTAACTAATGTGCATGCTTATAAAAGTATTATCATTCAATATGCATGTTTAAACAAATAGCTTGTTATGTTATTGTCTATTCAAATAGTATATAATTTGGATATTATAATATATGTTCTATATTGCGCATGTTTATACAGATATTACACACTGTGTATGTTAAACACATATTATATAGTGTGCATGTTTATTAAAATACTGCATAATGTGCATGTTTATAAACACTGTAAAATGTTCATATTTTTACAAGCACAGTATAATGTGTGAGTGAAAACAACTAGTATTTAATACAGGTGTTTAGAAAAAATACAGTACCATTGTATGTTTATACAAATATTGTACAGTTTGCATGTTTTCACTAAAAGTGTATAATGTGTGTGTTTATACAAATATCAAATAATGTGCATAATTATACAAAATACTGTAAATATTGTTTTAATGGGAATGCTTATGCAAACTAACGTCATGTCAAAGGTCAAGGTCACACTCAGAGGCCAATATTAAACATTTGTTATAAAACAGCTTAATTTGTTCAGTATGTAACCCCATCATATGATGCAAGTTTTAAATAACTTACCACAAATGCCCATCAGGAGAGGAAGACGTGTCGCGTGTAACACCCGTCTTACTACTTCAGATGTAAAGGTAACACGTAAGGGTCAAAGGTTAAATTTGGCCACAAAACTTATTTAGTATTCATCATCCATAATGCATTTTACATGATTTTCCACGAAAGTTCACAATGTGGACATTGCGTGTCATCAATAACAACCGTCTCCCAAACTCAAGGGTTAAGGTCACACTTAACGGTCGAAGGTTATATTTGGCCACAAAACGGCCTGTTCGGAATGTAGCCTCATCAGTCATCATGCAATATTAAAATGATTTACTACCAATACACATCATGTGGAGACAGTGTGTCATGTGCGAAACCGTCTCTCTAGCTCAAAGTTCGGGGTCAAAATTAGAGTTCGAAGGCCAGGCTGAAACTATTTTGCATAATACTACCGTTATATGCGCCCGTAACCACTCGCAACACAAATAGTGTTTTCAGGGATAAAATTAGACTATTATGTTGATGTATTGTCGTAATGTTGTTGTACGGGCATATATAAAGCGTGGAATGGCGAATTAATTACTTCAATTTTCCTCCTCCAACACTGAAACTAGGTCACTAAAGACATATTACTTGTATTAAGCTTAAGAAGTCCAAATAGAAATATGTATCATACTTTATTCGGATAGTAAATATGAGGTTGGTATTCGCAGTTGCATATCTAGCACAAAACACCGCACACAAATGTCAAAATATCATGACCAAGACGAAACAAGATTTTGTTTTACTATTAAGGGAAAATAATACAAGTGAATGTATGTATGTAAAAAAAGGCTGCAATATATCTGGGGAGTTTTACGCAATCGTTTAATATGTGTAGAGCGTTAATACTAACATTTATTTATTTACCGGCAGAGCTTTATTAAAACTCATTTTGCTGCATTTTTGTTAAATGGTGCAATTTTTTTGTTCGCGTATACAAATATTAGTTTACATTTTTGCATAAGTATAGAATGTAATTTAATAGACATAAAATAGATAGTATAACACCTTGTTTTCCGAAACCTAACCGTCGAGCACCATACTTTCTTAAAAGCTTACCACTCACGCGACATTCGCTCCCAGACCGACAACCTATTATCCAGCAGAGAAAATTCGACATGTTCCCTTGTTAAGCAATTGAGAAGTCCGGGCTAAATATAGAGACATCGTGTTATTTCGGTATTTTATTAATAGTTGCAGGGTATTTATGGGACGTTGGATGGAGAGATCTATTACTCCATGACATTAACAAATAAATACTCCTTCCCTTGGGCATTGCCGTGTGATATCTGACAACCATTTTATAAAATATGTGTATACAGCGTGAATGTATTAACCTTCACATAGCATTGCAGAGCACTACCATACGGTGTCCGTAAGTGCCTCTCGTTGTTTCGCATGGTCGACATCTGGATTACAAGGGCGAGGGAACGAGAAAACGAAGCGAGAACGCGAGATAACGACGAGAAATCGCGAAATTAAGATTTATATCCACTTTATATCCACATGTTGAAAATGCGAAACAATGAAAGGACCAAACGGAACATCTTATACGTAGCAAAGAATGACAAGGCGTAAGCTGGCAAACGTAATACGTGAACAACAGCATGATTGACGCGTTACAAGGTATCACAGAACATTCTTTCATTCTGTAAAATGGCATGATACATTGAAATATCGGACACTGTTGATTTATTAATTTTTACTGTTTGATTTTGAATTGAATAAGACGTACATTTGGTATCCAAAAAAAGACGCTAGAAGACAATGAATGAAAAATTCCATGTCAGAGATGAGATTTCTTTTTGTATTTTCTTAGTAGTTCGTCTGAATACTTTGAGAAATATGTGCATTATTGCGCAGAATTGTGTGGGTCATATTTAATAACTCCCCATATAGCACATCCGAATACATTTTTTGAACATTTGCCACTCGGGTCTCTCAGGCAGCATAGTCGTAGTCAATTTAAGTCATGCAAGNAAACGTAATACGTGAACAACAGCATGATTGACGCGTTACTGGGCATCACAGAACATTCTTTCATTCTGTAAAATGGCATGATACATTTAAATATCGGACACTGTTGATTTATTAATGTTTTCTGTTTGATTTTGAATTGAATAAGGAGTACATTTGGTTTCCAAAAAAAGACGCTAGAAGACAATGAATGAAAAATCCCATGGTCAGAGATGAGATTTTTTTTTTGTATTTTCTTAGTAGTTCGTCTGAATACTTTGAGAAATATGTGCATTATTGCGCAGAATTGTGTGGGTCATATTTAATAACTCCCCATATAGCACATCGGAATACATTTTTTGAACATTTGCCACTCGGGTCTCTCAGGCAGCAAAGTCGTAGTCAATTTAAGTCATGCAAGTCTTCGAACTGTTCACGATATTTTGTACACACAATTATTCTACTGAATACCATTTTCAAGTTAGTTTTTTTCAAGTTGAAGGGCCGTGACCGCCAAATATACCACAATTATTAGCAATTCCGTTGAATGCTGGTGAAATTATTCACTGCTGTTATTGTACACAGTGGAGTGTATGAAGCCACATCTTCCTCGCGCGCTCGTTAGGCATGAACACGTCTATAAATTGACATTTAAACGTAATAGAATGTGACTTTGACTGAATATTAATGTATGTTTATACATCATTTAATAACATATTTACTTAATATAAGGTTTCATCGGCGGGATATATTGTATTATTGAATCAATATGAGGATGGTTTCACATAATATATTGATCAATGCGCATCGTATAATGACAAATTGACCTAATATAAGGTCATATTGGCATGATATATTGTCTTGTTGAACATACATAAGGATGGTTTCACATACTATATTGATAACGTCAGCTAGGCGATATAAAAGGGTACATTGGCAAAATGTATTGTCGTTAGCGATCAGTATAATGCATTTCTAACTTAATATCTATCATAAACGCACATCGTATAATGACATACCGACTTAATATATAGCCAAGGTGACAACATATATTGCTATTTGCACACAGAAATATTCATATTGTCAACGCATTCCATAGACGGTCATGGTTTAACTAGCAAGGTATTTATGCGATGAAATTATTGCGTTGGTGTAGATGCAATAAGATCATGCAAATGCATGTTCTTTAATTGTCCACAATATTTCGTACGGACGTACACAACTACGTTTTCGATCGACCAATTGACGTTCAATAGTATATATATCCCTTATTCTTCCAATACCGTTATTCTCCAGATACCGTTACGTCACATATTTTACAAGAATAACAGCACGTGCGAAATTTTCATTGTCTGAAAACTACGCCATTTTTGTTGGACCTCGTCTTTCTAAGACAATACAAAAGAAAAGATGCGTCATATGCATGCATATTGCTGAAATCATCATATTTATGCTAAATTATAACAAACAATATGTAAATCAGTACCCTTTGACCCAAATTTACTTAAACATCCGATTTGGAATTATGTTGTCGTTTACACAGACGGGAAGTCACTCACCAATCAGGTCAGTATTTTAGGCGCTTAAACGTATAGGTAATGTCAGGAAGTCTACGCTAAACCATGTTCACTTATGTGCATAAAAATCAATTAAAATCCAATTTAAAAAGTGAAACCTTTTATTAAAGCTTGGTTGCACTGACATATCACTGAAATCTGTTTCCTTAATGAGGTGTTGTCAAATTGTTTCCGGGTATGACCGGCACATTGTGCAGATCTAATGGGAAAATATATTGCGTTATGTCTGAGCCACGAATGGCAATTTAAGTAAAATAGTTTCACATTATTTCAACTGAATTGTGTGCTAGAAAAAAAATGTCGAGTCCATGCCATTCAGCGAACCAGATTGTTGAGTTTATGAGCAGAAATTTGCAAGTAACATACGTTGATTACCCCGGGGGGTAACTTCCCAAATTTTAGGGTAGGGGTGTCCCGCTGAGACTTCCGAAATGTGACCCATTTTAATACCGAAAGTAGACCCATTTTGATACGAGATTTTTGAAAAAGCAGACCCATTTGTATACGATACCATTGAGAAAATGGACCCATTTCAATACAGGAATTTGATAAAGTGGACACATTTCATACTAGAATTGTAATCTCTATCATATCAATACAGTATACGTATTGAATTTGCTATTATATGTTGTTTTTGAAAATTTCATATATGTATCATACCCATTTTGATACTGATACTTTCAAATCTATATGCATTTATATACAAACAAATTTCTGATTTCAATACCCATATCTATACTAAGATGCTCAAAACCATACCCATATCTATAATTTTAGTCGAAAAACACACCCCATATTTGCGGCACATCCCTATATACCTTTATATAGGAAGTTACCCCCCCCCCCNTCCCACGTCTTATAAATGCCCTGCAACTATTACTTCAATACCGATAAAACACGGTCTAAATTTATCCCGGAAAACACTATTTTTACCCCGTTTTTCTCAACGACACAACATGAGAACAGCTATATGCTAGAAATAGGCTTGTCTTGGAGGGATTGTCTAGTGAACTGAAGGCCTTTACAGATAGAATATTGCTTGATTGGCAGTTTAGAATCCTGATTATGGTATTAACCTCTTAGATTGTCGTGTTTATAATAATAAGCATCTAGCAAATTTCGTAAAGTTATTGGTGCAGTTTGGATTTCGGAAATCAAGATGTTATTGTGCCCCGTTATTCATTCAATATTGTATATGAATTAATATTTTAATATTTTTGAAACACGTCTTGACATATCTGTATAAATAAATAAATTGCAATTACAAAAATGCGTTATTATTGAAAAAAAAGAAAAAAGGTCGCAAGTAGAGTTTATTATGCGCATATAGTGTTTAATTAAGAATTGTTTGAACCATAGTCCATTTTTGTCCTTTTCATATGACATACATATTAATGCGACATTAAGTAAAGGCGGATATATTCGCCCACGTTCCCTGCATGACGTTCTTTCACATGAATAAGTGGACTAAATAATGTCTTATTTAAGCAAAACTGTCTGTGTAAAAAGGACGTCATTGCTGTATTTTCTCCCCCCCCCCCTGTGTTGCAAGCAATAGCATCATCGTCCTCGTCAGAATCATCATATATATTATCACCATCAACTGCATTAGGATTTTCGTCACCATAATCGTTAACATCCCTCACTATATCGTAGAAAGCAACAGAAGCATTGCCGCATGATGGTATTCATCACCAATTCAGGCGTTATTTTATTTTAATAATATCGCTATCGTCCTTTAGTTTTTACTGCTCAGTAAACTTGTATTATCAACTTGTTCATTTCTTTGCAAATATCCTCAGACATGTATGCACATGTTTTATAACGTTCAAGTTTATACAAATGTTAAAGAATTTGCTCGTTAATAAAATATTCTATAATATGCATGTTTAAACAAAGTTTGTAATGTGTGTGAACGTTTCGAAGAATTATGTTATTTACATGTATCAAAACTTATATGAGCCTCGGTCTGGGAAAACTGGGCATGTCCCTTAATAGTCGTCCGAGATAAGCCTGTGCAGTGTGCAAAGATTTATTGTGCGTTAGAAAGGAAAGTAACATTTGAAAAAAAAAGCTGCAATATATAAGGGGAAATAACGCAATCGTTAAATACGTTGAGAGTGTTAATGCCAAAATGTATTTATTAAACGATAAAGCTTTATAAAAAAATCATTTTGCAGATTATAATTTTTTGTAAATTGTGCCATATTTTCTATGCGTATAAACATATTAATGTACATTATTTCATTCATATAAAATGTATTTTAAGGGACATAAAATGAACAGTATAACACATTTTTTTTCAAAACCAAACCGCAATCAGAAGCTAACGACAGTTGCAGAAGCTATTTTCTCAAGATTTCATGGAAACCATCGAGCAACATACTTTTCTAAAAGCTTACCACTCAAGTGTAAATCGCTTCCAGAACAAAAACATATTACCTAGCTGAGAATAGTCGACATGTTCCCTGTTAAGCCATTGAGAAAACCGGACAAAATAATGGTGTCCGAGCTTAATATAGAGACATCATGTTATTTCGGAACTTAATTAAAAGTTGCAGGGTATTTATAGGACGTTGGATGGAGAGTTATATAACTCCATGACATTAACAAATAAATACTAACCCAGATTAGCCTGTGCAGTCTAAAATTGCCAATTAGGGACGACAATTTCCTCTAATATGGAATTTTTCGTTAAAGGAAGTTTTGTTTAAACGAAAATCGAATTTAGGTGGAACGTGATTATCTGGGACGACACTTGTATCCCAGTTTTCCCAGAATCAGGATCAATTTTAAACATACCCAATTATTATGGGTATATTTTAGTATTATACGACGTATGATCAATTACAAAACTTGTGTAGAATTTTCTTTGATCTGCACTTAAACGTAGCGCAGTATGGGACGCCGTTTGATACAACAAATGATTTTTTGATAATTTTTGGTTTATTTATTTTATCAAGAAATTCCATTTATTGATATATAAAATACAAGGAATTTCTCATATCAAGAATTTGATTTCTCAATATCAATTAATTATTTTTTTATGTAAAGAATTCGATTTTCTGATGTCATCAATTAGATTTCTTGATATCAAGATTTTTTTGTTGTAGAAATTTCATATTTATATCAATACTTATTTTTCGATACCAAACAATAAAATAAGTTGAATTATTGATATATATTATTTTTTTTAAATAGTAACACGGCGCCGCATAGCGCACCACATCGCACAGACATTATGGCCCAAAATCGACATTGCTGTATCAGACAATTGAAGGCACGCAATACGATGCAATCTTGTTTGATACGCAACTACAAGGCTAAACAAGGCAAAGCAAAGCAAGTAACGACATCGAATTGAAAGATAGAGTGCTGCAATTAAATGCAAGAGACATATACTTGTTTGCAATGCGCGGTTGTTAAACGTATACGAAGTGTGTTCTGTAAACAAGCTAATACCGACACGAACAGAACATGTTTTACACGCTTCTTATGGCAAAATATAGACGGATCTACGAAACATAATATGACCACTTCATCGATAGAAAGGCTACCAACAGCCTGTTTTTATTTCAAAACAATTACTTTATTCCTACCCCCACAAATGAAATCTTATACAATATAGCATTATAGTTAGGCTTAGAGTGATAACCATAACATGTTTAAATTTGTTTTCTGTCAATTGAGAAAAAACTTTATCTATTTTTGTGACAGCGCTCTTGAACACTCACCAAATCACCATTTATCCAATCTCAGGCGTAGCTTGGGCTAAAAAGATTGTATATGAACGATGAATTTTTCTCGAGTTCGACAATGAAAATCCAAATTTGGTGACGTCATCAAAGCCTGTGAACGTAAACTTTAGTATTAGTGGAAACAAGCCCATGCTTTTGACAATAATACAAAAAGTTTATCAAAAAACGGCCAATGGGTTCATTTTAACGAAGAATTTGTGTTTGTTTCGTTTGAATACATCCACACTCGTTGAGAAACTAGCTCTTTTTTAAATTACTATCCAAAAACATTAAGCGTTCATTATTTTTGTTTAACGTTACAAATTTCATCACCCGGCAAATTTCAAACACGAGTAAGATCTATCAAACTTTGCCTCAAGGTTTGTTATCCTATACGGATTTTTTTTCTTTATTCCCCAATTCATTCCTGATAAAGATCACGAATACTTGAGTAAATATGCACCAATTATAATAGCATTTGTTTGCATACTATTTCTTTGGAATCGTATTGAATGGGAAATAAATACGGAATTAAAGTAAACACGGAATGGACAAAACATGGACTATACTTAGAACAATTATTGCACTTGATATGTCACGACGTGACTAAAGTTGCATCAACGCCTTGCATACACATAGTGCCGTCATCAGTTCAACTAATCAGTAATATGTGTTCTATCAAATCCATATAGAAATAAATTATAATTTGATCTTTAGAATCCAATAGTTGAAAACGCCTGTGCCTTATACGAAACAGTTCTCGTCGATCGTTAACGTTGTATAATAGATTTTATAATTATTAAAAGAGTTTTTTTAAGAAAGAAATTTACGTGTATTTGATAAAGATCAAATGCAAAATGCTGTACTTGCACCTCGTTTTGTATTTCCAAGATAGTGTACTCCTGGCTAAAGTTCCGTATGCATGTACGTTTGCATATGCTTTGCAATTTATAGATTGATTTCTTGTAAAAAATGTAAGATCTTTCAAAACTATCTTTCTGCTATGATGTTTGATTTGTAAAACAAGATAAAACACTTGCATAAAGAACCATCTAGAAGACGACCAATGCCGATAAGGTAAGTGTTTTGGAAAAACAAAAACGAACAAATACGCCATATATCCTGTATAAGATTATTGTTGCAAATGCAATATGTAAGCTTTCAAATATTACAATATGAACTTAAAGTATAAAATCAGTGTAATGAAATAATTTCTTAAATATAAATCTATGAAACTCTCCCCTTAAACTATTTTATTTAATACTGTATATAAATACGTGATTGTATAGAAAATGTCCTTCGATGATATGAAATGTTTTATTTTTGCTCTCAAAACCACAAATCAGGTGAGCTCAGCAAAATTTAAACAGAAACGAAGAGCGGTGGGTATAATTTCAAGTCATATGCTGAGGTCATTCGGAGTTGCTCTAGGAATAAACCTTTACATGTTCTGCTTTTAGACTGTGGATGCCTCGTAAGTGTTACCTTTCATACGAGTAATTACACACACAATAAACAGTAATAAGATCAACAGAATAACAGTTTATGACAATTAATTTAATAGTAATTATTCAAAACAAATGCCTTTTTTGTTGGAAAAAGCTTTTTAATACAGTATGCTAAAATGCACAATCACAAAATTGATCGTGTGGAGATATTGAATAATTATAATTACCACCTCTTTTTCGAATGCCCTTATCTTAACGCAATATGTCCAACAATTTATAAAAGAATCCATGCGATAACAATCCGGTAATTTGAACTTGTTGTTGTTTGATGTACAAGCCCTTGAATTAACAATCATTCGTTCTTATATTTTCAAAACCTTTACAAATTTATCAACCATACTTCCTATGTCTGGCAAAAACCAAAACTTGTTCTTAACACACTGCCAATTATGTGTAAATATATTACCCCAAGGAGAGAAACTCCATAAGAATCATTTCTTCAATTTCAATCCTTTTCTGATGGCCATTATAGAGTGTATTTTTAATTACACTGTACATGCCAATATAAATAAATATGTTTAAACTAAGGACAAAACACATCTTTCAGTACTTCCATATCAATGAACCGTTAAGTCAATTATGCGTTTGTCTAAATCGCTTCTGTACGAGATCCTTTAGGTATATTAACGGCATATACGTATTTTGTTCATATTTCAAACAAATACTAAATTATAATTTGTCAATTATTTAGTTAATATAATAGGTCCGGACAAAAAAAAACGGGATATACGCGTAAATCCTAACCAAAAACCATTTAATTGCATATCTGTTTTCGGTAAGAAAACGTCAAACCTGTGAAGAATAATTCTGGAATATTGAGAACAAGATATTTATATTAAGAAATGCGAAGAATGGTGTCTTGTTTTTCAAAGACTGGAAAACAAAATGAATTGTGACAAATACGGTCCTTATGTGCGAAAATTCGCTTACAAGTTGAAACCAGAACATATTGGCCCCGTTTCATCAACGTTCGTACGCACGGTTTCTTACGTAAGTATACTTACGAAGTTCGTAAGAAAATCCGAGCGTTTCACAAAAAAATACTTACGCAACCACCTGCTACGAATTCTTAAGTTCCAACGTTAAAGTTACGCATGGTCTAGGCTGTCGTAGCGTTCGCAAATATGGCCGCCTTAGCGATTTCACGTCTTCACAAATTTTCCGAAATAAAAAAAAAACGATTTTAAGCGCATTTTAGACAAAAGAAGCGTGGCTTTTCTCTTGAAAATGACAAAATCGGTAAATTGTGGTACATTTATCTTTATGAAGTACATTATAGAGAGCACAGTTGTTTCCCTTGTTTGCGAAATCGCGACGAGAAAACAAGGTCAAATGTAAACAAAGTTGAATGGATT